>JABUQX010082926.1:5000-30000 GCA_015478945.1 Trachelipus rathkii | reverse complement strand
CCCACAATGCATATGAAGTGGGTCTTTGTTCTCTCTCTTAAGTCTGGTCACAATCGACTCTAGCCCTTCAAAAAAATGGTGCACTTGGCGTAGTCGAGGGGGGACGGAGAGCCAGCACATGATCTTTTTATATTCCCAGTGGTCATTACCAATTATATTGGGAGGGGCTGGGTAATTTAAATACGTAATGTACAGGGATATCTGTAATGCTCAATATTATATTCGGTAATATTATTTTATTTTATTTATTTGCTAAAAATAGGTTGCAAGTTCCTAGCTAACTAAATTATATCTCACCACTTTGTGATTATTAATCAATTGAAATAAAAAGAACTATATTATATTAAATTATATATATGGGTGTATTGGGATTTTTATCTCCATCGCGTATTATTACTATAATTATTATTATATTTGCTTATTTATTTATTTACTCATTTATTATATATTATTGTGATTTATTTATTTTTATATAATTTATTTATTATTAATAAATGGAGTGTGTATTTTATATTTAGAACATGGAATAATAAAATTAAATAATAAATATCATTCTTTTGTAATTTTATTATTTTTTATTATATATTTTTATTATTATTAATACTTAATTATTCTTATTATTTATATAATTATTTATTATTTATTACTCTATTATTATTTATTTATATTTATTATTTAATAATACTATTAATTCTATCTCCTATACTATTATATTTATTTTTTATATTATTATATTTAATTATATCACTCATAACGATTATATTAATTAATTATATAATATTTATTTCATGATATAGACTTTTTTTGTATATATGTCTGGGTTATCTGTGATGATATTAATTATAATTATTATATTATATTATAATATATTATATATATCCGTGAGTTTTGGCTAATTATTATATCTTATTAATATTATTTAGGATTGTGTGTAGCGTGATGCTACAATTCTATATTTACTCCATATTTTTATTATTATTTAAACTATCCACTTGTTTTTATTATTCGTGAGGGTATAGTATCAATTTTTATTTACTAAGTTGTTGGGGGTAGTGATGGAATAATCTATACTTTTTTCATTATATTAGATATGGGGTGATATGGGGAATATTATTTATCTAGTTTTATTATTTTATGGTTGATTAGATAAACTCAACATTCAGTTAACTGAAATAATTTGTTTTATATTAATGTGTATTTATGTGTTGTTTATGGTGATTTTTTCTGCATAAAATTATACAATTTATATCTTCCCGGTCATATTTTATTATAACTTTTATTCTTCGGAATACCACTACCTATAATAAGGGTAGACTTATTTATATTATTTATACTATTTATATATAAATATAATAATTATATGTTTTTATAATATATATATGCTTTTCTCACCATATATTGTCTACGATTATAAATTTAAATTTAGGGTGAGGTTTATTATAATTCACTACCCTAACTTATGATTTTATTAAATGGATTTTATTTTTACATTTGTGGTATAATTTATCAATAAAATATAATGCTCTTCAATTTGTTTTTTAAAATACTTATTTATTTTATTTAAATTATAATACTTATTTATTTCACTCCACTTTAGGCTAGTTTATTTTTTTTCACTGGAGGGGTGACATAAGTTTCTTTTGGGCCGGGGACCGGGGCGGCGGGGGGGGGGGGCAATTCCAAAGAAGGCCCTATATTGAATTACTATTTCTCCTATTTTATTTTGATCTTTTTTTATCTTTAATATTAATTTGTGAGTGATATAGTGGAGTACGGGGCCTTTATGACTTTATATTTATATCCCATACATTTTTTATAATAAATAATAAAATATAAATATAAATGAGTACCTTATTTCTGGAGTATGAGACTGATGTCGTGAGCATAAATAATAAGTTTGGTGGAAAATAATAAATAATAATATATATAGTATATATATATAAATTATTATGTAGGTGGGGTACCCTTATATTAGCGCCTTTCAACCTTTTATGATTAGGGGTAGGTAGGGTATATAGGGGAATATTAAATATAATATAATTAATTATTTATTATTATAATATTAATATATATTTTTTTAGTTATAAAGAATATATTATAAGAAAATAAATGTAGAGAATTTATTTTAATATTAATAATAAACAAATATTAAATTAGTTATAGGGTCTTAATTCTTTTTATAACATAGATATTATGTTCATGTTAATATTAATAAAACATCTAATAAATTTGAAATGAGTAGGTTTCTTAAAGTTAAATGTAATTTTGTTTCTATCTACCTATCATAAATTTTTTAATTAATGGTACCTTTAAGTATTTATATATAATAATGGTTGTTTAATATTTTTTTATCGAATAATAACATTAATGTAAACTCAATTTTATAAAGAGTTTTTTTGACTAATTCTTATAAATAAATTTCAAATCATTTAATTTTAAGTTAGTTTTTTTTATTATTTATTATCATTATTATAAATCTTAATCTATTTATATAGATCATATAAACAATTTGTTTTTATTATTTAATATTTCTTTAGTGGCAAATTTAATGATATTAATAATAGATTAAAATTTTCAATATTATAATAAAAATAATGAATATCATTTTCTAAAATGATTGAATGATTTCTTCTATTATTATTTTCAATAATTTGTAGATCTCAAAATTCAAATTAAGACATATTGATTTCTTCAATATAAATAATTTTTATAATAACAATGATATTTAAATAAAAAAATTTATAATTTTTAAATATAAATATTAAATAATTTAGATAATAATAATATAATTAAGGTGTTACAATCAATTTTTTTAAACAAGCAACTTTAGATAATTTTATATTGCCAGTAAAATGTATTCATTTTAATAATTCAAAAAATATAAGGCTAAATGGATGTGTTTCTTTTTATTATGTGTTTCACGGAAATATTCTATAGTAAAAAGACTATTTCATTTTATAATTATTAATAATTTTCATTTATTAAGAATTTTATTAAAATTTAATATTAATATTTGATATTTTTACGTATATATTTATTTTAATTAGTTTTGCACTCTTTAATTATTGAAATATAAATAATTTATTCACGTATATTAAGACGGGCATAATTCTGTGACATTTGAGAGTGAGTGTATTTATCACAGAACAAATAATATAAATAATAAATAATAATAAAAGGTCCGAGCGATCAAGGGCGCCATAATAATAAAAAAAGTCAAATAAATATATAAATAATAAAATAAATTTTTTATGGTTTATTAATAATAAAATAGCAAATAATTTTTTTCAAATAAATGATAGTGGTCATCAAAATAAAGGTTATGGCATAGGAGTGGCTTTATCTAATAAAATAGCAATATTGCACAGGAATTCATTTAAATAATAATAAATAATAAATAATAAATAAATAATAAAATAATAAAATAAATAATAAATGTATATATAATCTAATAATATACAATAGTTTCAACTATATATGTAAATAAATACACTACCTTTAGGGGATGAGGGTAACTTATATTAATTCCACAAATAGTCAGTAGGGTAGAGTAAAAAGGTGATTATAGTTTACTCACTCGGTAAGACTCATTCATCATACACTACCTAGGGGTTTGGGGAGCTTTTAATAAAAATAAATCAAATATAAGGAATATATATGATATATACATAATAATTAATAACCATAATTATTTTTTATCTAAGGTATTTTGATAATACCTCTAGGATAATAGTTTATATAAAGCTTATTTATCTCACCCCTAAAGAAGGGAATATACTATGAGTAGCTCAGGGGTAGAAGGTATTATTAGTAGTGTAACCCAGTAGTAAGAGGGTCAACTATATATAAAATACTAGTGCCAGTAGTGGGAGCAAATAACGGGGGGGGGCCTTTCTCCAAAACCATTACATAAAAAAAATCACAATATATACCTTTATATATATTTATAGTAAGTGAATATATATTGAGTGGTCTGAGGGAATTATGAAAAGGGGGGATTTATCACATAAATTAAGCACTAACGCTATCGTCAACTGTGGTTGAAAAAGATACTATGTGTTACCAAGACAATTCTGGTTTAATATGATGGGTGTGAAAACACACTGGCGGGGGAGACGGCCATTATTGTTAATGGGCTGACGGGGAATCTAGGAAAGAATTTCGGCACAAGTGTTATGAGGATGAAAGGGCTGTAGTAGCTCAGGGATGTTCGTGTGTGGTTAGTAAAAGGAGCGGAGCGAGAGAAATTTAGGAAATAGAAACGTGATCAGACGCGAAGAGAGATGTGATTGGACCCAAAGATATGTCAGTGTGTTAGAGGTGAAGAAAGACGAGCATGTACACCGGAAAATGTTAAGATGGTTTGACATACTGGAATATGGAGGTCACGTGGTGCACGAAGAAGGGTTGGTTAGGGAGGGAGTTTGTGGAGCGTGATGAAGGGATAAGGAAAGGAGAGGAAAAGGGGAAGAGACAAGAAGAAGATGGAATGGACCTGCGCAATAAAAACCGACAATGTGACGATGTAGAGGGAGAGGTGAACTTGTAGGTCGGAGAAGAAGAGTTCTGTTGGCCGGATAGGGTGTGCGAGGAGATAGAATGGAATGGAGAGGGGGGCCTCGCGCGGTTGCCGCGGAGGGATGGAAGGTAAATATGAAATTAGGAAGCTGCCAGATTACCACTACCGCGGTTGAAGCGGATTAAGTTGTTTGTAAAGAGTGTAATCAACTCAAATAATGAGGGAAATACAACGCCCTTTCGCTTTTCACCTATACTCTTTGGGCTGGAGGTATAAGCTTAAATATAATAATAGGGTCAGGGGCTTATTTTATTTTTTTTCTCTCCTCCCCAAATGCAAATAATATATAAGGTATACTAAATTAGAATACCTGGGGGGGTGATTCCCATTATTTTTACATAAATAAAGGGTGGGGCTCATAAATATTTTATCCCGTGTAGACTGAGGGGGTTTTTATACTTTCGTAATATATATATATATATATATATATATAATTATATATATATATATATAATATATATATATATATATATATATATATTATATATATATATATATATATTATATATTATAATATAATATATAATTATATATATATATATTATATATATATATATTAATTTAATATATATGTGAGTATATAAATATATATAATACCCTAAACCTTTTACTTAGGGTAGTATAGTATAAATATATATAAATAGGTATATATAGATAGATATATATATCACCCTACCCAATTATTATTTATTATTTTATATTTATCCCATTTTTTTCTTCTAAATAAGAAAGGTTGTTATTATTATTTATTATATATGTATATTAATAAAATAGAGGTTCACTCTTTTTCCTATAAATATAATATAAACTCACTACTACTCATCATAAATAACTTATTAAGGGGGTTGAGTATATATATCCATATTTTGGGTAAATTGTTATAAATATAAAATATATACTAAATATTATTTTAGTTATTTGACGTAGCGGAGGGTATAGTGATATTTATGACTCCTTTTGCTTCATTAAATATAACCTCCTCAATGTGAATGTGCCTTTTGTGTTTAATAAACTTTGAACTTGAAGTGGTAAAAAAAAATTTAAATTTATGTTATTAATTATTCCCGAATATCATTTAATAAGAATGAATTTCCAAATCAAATAATATTTATTTTACTTATAAAATGTCAAATTAATATCATTTTTCTGTCAGATCCGCCACTGTTCCAAGATTCAGTAATCAATAAACGTAACAATAAGACCAAAACAGCTACCGAACAAAATCCTTTTTGCTAATTATTAAAAAACAAATGCTACCAACTCAGAACGAGGGATGGTTGGTCAAAAAAAGGAGGCGTAGAGAGTTGTGGCATCTGTTAGAGCTCTCTTTTATTTTTAGTTGAGGAGATGCACGGGTTAACAATTCGTAACAGATTTGATTGGACCCACGTGGATAGAACAAACAAAACAGATGGAACGTTGGGGGGGGTGAACACAAGATTTCTGTTAACGGATAGTGTATTTTTTAGTATATTGGTTTTATACCCACTCATAGGGGTAGGGGTGAGTAGGTGGGAGTGTATGAGGTATAATCATATACCTATACCCGGCCTTTATTTCCACCCGGTAGTACTTACCTTACTTGCGGAAGGGGCTATTTATAAATATAGCTTTTTTCAAATTATAAAAATAACTCGAAAGTATATATACTATAGTATATATATATTAATATAGGTGAGATTATATATATATAAATGGATGGGTTTTCCCTTTATTTATATAATAAGGGTAGTAGCCTACATATATATAGGATTCCTGTTTATGTGGTGTTTCATTACTTCGAAACCAGTTTTGAATATATTTTTTTCATTATATTTCGAGTATATGACCTAGACAAGCAATTTAAGGCGTGACGGACATGATTCAAAAATATATAGGACCTATTACGTTTTACGGACTTCGTCAGTTTAAATTTTTTTTTTAATTAAAGGAATTCCCAAAGGTAAACCGCAAAGATGGCAGGAGTCGTGGTCTCTCGGCCTTCCGGGGAAACGACGGGGTAGGGGACTATTTCCCCCCCCCCCTCCGGGGATGGTCGTCCGGGAAGCCCCAGCCTTGGTATATTGGAGTGTATTAACCGGGGTCCTCCTCTGCCCCTCCCTCTACTCGGTATGGTCAATAGAGCGATCCCCCTGTCTGTCCCGCCGTCAAGGACGTCTTGAGCCACTCCCTCCTAAGGGGGGGCCTAGGTTTCAAAAAACCCCCATTTAGGGGAAATTTCTCTTGAAATTATATTTGTCTTTATTTTATTTAAATTAATTTTTTAATATACATTTTTGTAATAACTAATAATATGCTGATTCTCAAATAGATATGGTAATTTGTTTTCTGTAGGAGTGCTGTCTATTAACTTTTTCGACCGATTTCTTTTTCAATATTGGAAATTTTATTTTTTTTTAACATTTTTAATGTTTTTTTAATTTAAGAACTTTTTATATGATGAATTTCAAAATGTGTAAATTGGTTTTATCAAGTGTAGAGAGTGTTGGGGCGATGACTTGCTAATGAGATTTTTCATATTTGAATTTTTTATTTATTATGTAATAATTTAAGTCTATATGCTGCATTCAATGTGTTTAATGGTCTTCTCGTGAATAGTAAGTCGTATATAATTCGAGAATATTTCATTTTGAAATTATTTATTAACCTGGTTATATAAAATCGTCGATGTTTTTAATGAGATGATATTAATTATTTAATATTTCCCTACACTCCTTCTGAATCATGTCTCCGGGGACTCACCACTGAGAATTCGAATGTGTGATGGTAGTTATCAGGTATGGAGTGAGACAATATATTAAAAACAACAGAGAAAGAAAAAGAGAATGGCAAACACTGCCATCGGGAAAAATAACGGGGCCGGGGGTTTAAAATAGAGTTTGTATCCTAAATAGGGGTAGGTAGAAATAATACTCAAGGGTGGAGCTCATTTTCGAGTAGGGCCTGGAGCTTATATTCCTTCTTTATTGGTGAGTAGAGCCCTATTAGCTTTTATTTTTTTACAGGTATAATAAAATTTATAGGTTTTTATATATAATATAAATATATATAATTAGTATATTTAGGGGATAGTAGGGGTTTTATATATTTTTTATTATATTATTAAAATGGTATGAGTATATACCTCCAGGATCCGGTCGGCCCGCACTCCGGCCGGTCTCTATCTTCTCCCAGGCGGTGAGGGTAAACCGCTAGCGCACCTTCACACCTCAAGAAAACATGTCCGCTAGCGACACCTCCGCACCTATTCAGACCATCAAACGTCCGCTATCGCAAGTCCGCACGTCCGCACGTCCGCACGTCTCCGCTAATAATGTGCGACTTCACAAAAGGTTGTTAATATTAAATACTAAATAGCTTATATCCTTACAAAAGATTTATTTATATCATATGAAAAGTTGAATGAATATTTACAAATTTCTCAAGCATTTTCCTGCTTCCTCCTCAATGTCTTCCGTCAAAGAACAAGGGAGATAAATATTACCTTTCAAAAAGATAGCTGCTCAAAATTTAAAAAGCAGTTAAGGCTGACCTCTTTGCCCTCAAATACCCCACCAGTACTAAAATCGCTCTACAGCAGCAAAACTAGGGGGAGGTGTATTATTATTTTATGGAACAAGTCCATTTTTTTTTTATGTAAAAGGGAAAGATGTCCTTGGTGAGAGAGTGCTGGTGTTAGTTCGCTTCCAGCAGTCCATTGCTAATTTAAGGTCTCACCTAAATCCTTTCTGCCTCCCTTCTGAAATTTTTTGAACCACCCTGTCCACCGATAAGAAGGTCTATTTCGTCCAAGATTTTAGTAGAATCCATGAAAGCCTCGACGGCCTGCAGAGTCGATGCTAATGCTTCGTATCAAATACAGCATGTATATTATATATATTAATTATATGTAGTATATATATAATATATATTATATATATTATTATATATATATATAATAATATATTATATTATATATATAATATATATATATATAGGTTAATAATACCTACTCTATACCTTTACTATTAGATCAGTGTCTGTGTAAAACCCAAATAATATAGTATATAATATAGATATATAATAAGTATTTTTATATTTATTAATACCCCTATATTCTACCACTATATATATTAAGTAGGTAATAAGTATATATTAAGTAGTTATATTTATTCCTATATCACTAACTAATAAATCACCTACAATATAAATATAAATATTTATTATTAGTGGTTTTAGCCCGCACAGAAGCGAGTGTGGAGGGGGAGTTGGGCGCTGAGAAATCCCACCAAATATATAAGCTAATATTTAATATAATTAGATTAAAAGAAATTATTTGATATGATGTATAACCATACGCCACAATTCAGTCATATAAAAATCGTTTTAAGGAGGTTTATATTTTATTATATGGGCGTTATTTTTGTTATCTCATTACTATCGACCCAGTTAGGAAGAATTGGTTTATGCCCACACGTTTTTTATTAGGTTGATAAATATAACCTCACATAACGCTCCTTAGACTAAAAAGTGTAAAATAAATAATAAAACTTTGAGGAAATTAAAAATTATCCACTCTCTCTTTGGGATTATAAGTTTAAAACCAATTAAAGAATTTTCTTAATTTAAGCTCCAACCATACCTTCATTGTTCATTAGAGTTTATAGGTGCGCCCTGACCAAAATACACGACGCGGGGAGGACTTTTTTTGATTCTCTCTAGCGGTGGCAGGATCGCCGCGTAATTGTGCCTGATACGGGGAGGCTGGCGCGCGATCGTCCGCTGTCCGCGAGATTTCCTAAGGTGAGTGGTGTGGGAGTCGGCGGTTGGCGTACGCGGAACTAGTCGGAACTAGCATGACGCGGTGAAAGAGGCGGAAGCTGGTCGCCTCCCACCTTTTCTGAAACCTCATTTTTTATTATTATGGCTGGATATAAAAAAGATATATTTTTTATAATATATTAAATGACTATACTAAGATATAGGGGGTGAGTAATAATAATATAAATAATATATAATATGTGAGGTATAATTAATATTGGGTGATTTCCTATTTTTTATTAAAAGATATATCACCAACATTCGCATCCGCTATGTATTATATATAGTATATATATATAGGTATTATATAGTATATATTTTATATATCTATATATAAATTAAAAGAAAATTTCTTCTCATCGTTTATTAAATATATTTTTTTTCGGGCTGGGAGCCCTCGTGGAGTGTATATTTGCTTTGTGGTTTGAAAAGTCCGAAACATTTCAAAAAAAAATACTTTTCATTTTTATTTTGTCCACTAAAATTTTATTTTTATTTTTTTATTATCAGGAACCAACTTTTTTGGGCGGCAAGGTTTACTCTTCCATAAATGAGTTAGATATAGCTCATGACCAAGTAAATGACCCAATTTTGGGGAAAATGGCGTTTTACCCAAATTTAAATTTTGTTTTGCCGGGGTTCTTTAATGGGCCAGAACTGACCAGATGGCCGATATCCAAATTGTCATCGTCGTTTTCTCCACGGTTACCCAATTTGTTTTGCCCCTGGGGGGGGGAAACCCGAGTTGGGTTTGGCCCGGGGAGGGGGGGGGCGTCCCGGGGAAGGCGTTAAATAATTTGGTGGAGTGCTCTCCATGAAAAAGAGAGCTGTCGTTGGTTGTGGTCAGATTGCGCCAAAATCTGTCCCTATGGGTGTCGAAGTCCTCAGACAAAACAAAATAATATTAATATAATAGAGGTTGTGAAACTCTTTTGTAGGTAAAAAATAAAAAACAGGCGTAATTTTCATCGTATATCTATTTACTTATTTATTTATCTATTTTATAATTACCTAAACTCTTGCAGATTGTAGATTCTTAAGAATTTTCAAATATTGTTACTACTATTAAAATTTCTTTCCATTCTACTACTACTACTACTACTACTACTACTACTTACTACTACTAACTAACTAAAACTAACATATTAGTACTTTACCTTACTACTGACTACTAGGCTTCTTTAGATATTTATGGGTGTTACACCACCTAAAATAATAATAATAATCAAATATATAATATATTCGGTATATAATAATAATAATAATAAATAATAATAGAGAATAATATACAAAGAAATAATTAATAATTTCATATATAATAAAAATAATAATAATAAAATAATAATAATAATAATAATAATAATAATAATAATAATAATAATAATAATAATAATAATAATAATAATAATAATAATAATAATAATAATAATAATAATAATATAATTAATAAATAATTAATAATAATAATAATAATAATAATAAGTAATTTAAATAATAATAATTTAATAATAATAAATAATAAATAAATAATAACTAATTATTTTTTAATTAATAATGAATAATAATAAAATAATAATAATAATTAAAATAAAATAATAATATATATATAATAAGGTAATAGAGTGAGAGTGAATAATATTTCATGTCAGCAACAATCTTTTATCTCAATAATAAGAGCAAACAGACATTTTGATTTTACGGGGTTGGAGTAAAGTTCCAGATCCATAACTAACATAAGCACAACTCATTTCCAAACTAACATCATCGGGAATACAGATGAAACTCCAATTCTTTGCATCGGGGAATTCGGCATACACTATTTTGTTCCAAGCCTTCAATGATAAATACAAACATGAAATTTTAGTGATAAATATAATATATAGTGCTCAATAATTTTTAATACAATTAACACAAAAAATACTTTGTACTCTTTGCGTTTACGTTTCCTTAAAAAATGTAGAAAAATTATGTAGTGAGCGAGTAATTTTTTTGTGGTTGAGAAATACAGAAGCCTAGTCAGCCAGTTAAAAATCTTAAATACTAACAGGTGTCTAGTTTCCGAGATTATTACTGCATTATTATTTTTGGAGGTGGAGTATTTTATAGAACACGCGCAATTTATAAAAATATAAACTTTAAAACTAGCTTGTTATCTACGTATTTTTTGAAATTGAGGTGTAGGAAGCTATTATAGTGGACAAAGTAATAATAATACAACTATTGGGAAAATACGAGCATACAAGGGGCTTACCGCAATATAAAATTAAACACTATTATGAAGTTATTAATGATTAGTTGTTTGAGCGCCTTTTCCATTTACTTGCCGACATTTATGGTCTCTGCATTCTAAGGAAATATCCTTTTTTAAGCGCCCCTCCCAACAATCGGTCCTGCAGGCAAAGTTAGTTATGGACACTTCCATCTTTTTAGCCTCTTGTGGAGACCAATCTTCGGTTCGATGGCTGAAATGGATCGGCTGAAAGATCGCGCTCTCGTGAGCGTGCGATCGAACTTAGTTGTCGTTACTTACAGTTTTACCTTGCCGGGGGACAACTGCGATGGATACGAATCAATAAAGTGAAGGATGTGGGTTGGAGGAGTCAGGACATTTTGCAAGCGGCTATAGCTTTTAAGTGGAGAGGAGTTCTGTATCCTAAATCAAATGGTTGCGAACAAATTTAATATAGTTGAGTGTGCAACGGACTCTTGGGTCCGTCCTAATAACTGAGCGAGATCGACTATCACCATCACGTCTTTTCAGAGAGTGGCTGTGCCCAAGCTGCTTTTGTAAATGAATTTGTGATTTGTGCCTTAAGTCCTTGCGGTCTTTTTTTAGAAATAGGCGGAACGAAGTGATCCAGGAACCAACAAAATCCCTTAACCTTACTTGTGAGTCGTGGTCGGTGGCCGTTGGTTTTTATTGCAGTTCCCGTGGGTGATAATTTCTTGCACACAACACGAAGGGCCCCAATTTGCGGTATCTTGAACCTGCTCTCATCCCGAGCCTTATTCATTACCTTTCACAAATATTCTTCATTAGGTCTTAACACTTTTGTTGTGAGATCTGTGATCACAGGTTTTGATGTTGTAAAGACAGACCACCACCACATAATTTTTTTTATTTCGTTCTAACAAAGAGGACGCCCGGTGCTACTATTATCTCCTAGTCTGGCCAATGCTAAATCAATCGGTGGTAGTGCATAATAGGATCCTTGCCCCACGAAATCTCCCATTCCCCAACCAGGAAACTTGCGGGAGGTAGTTTTGTGATAAACCCAAATTTTGTGCGGATGACGCGTAGTAAGTATCCCATAGGTTAGGAAAAAAACTCCTATTTGATTATTTTTTACAAAAAAAACAACAAAAAACCATTCGTTTTAAAATAAACCTCAAATAAAACCTAATTGGAGGGTTGTTTAATTATTAATCTCTTAATTTTAAATGATATTTATTTTCTATGGATTTTACACTAGATTATTTTTAATAAGGTTATTATTATAGATTAAATTGTGGCAAAAATCAACTAACTGTGTTAACTTTATTCACGCAATAGTGCTTTAAGCTTAATAATTTTATGATAAATTCCTTGCATCAAAGTTGGTCTTTTAAGAATTCTAAATTTCAAATTTAATTTAGAAATATATCTATTTTAAACTTGTGATAAAATTTATAATATATCTTTGACGCTTCCCTTACATAAACTATATGAATGGTAAAAAAAGAGGTGTTATATTTTTATTAATATTATACTTATACTCTATCGTGGAGGAAACCAAACAACTGGGTGGGGGGTATTACACCCGTGTTATAGTTTTTACCGCCCGGAGAAAGAGAGAGGATTGATGGGTCCATATTTGCAATGCACCCAAACGTGTGATAGATTGAATAGGCACAATGTGGTCTGAATATGGAGGCGCATATCTGGATTATGCCTCCCACAATATTTAGGGTATTTAACTCTCTTTAAAGGGAGAAATGACAGCCATGATAATGACAGCACAGAAAGGGGAAAATCCACTGGGCGGGGGCTAGCCACTGCTCAATCCTTTTCTCCACGACCAATCTTCATTCACCTCCCACATATGCTTAGTTTTTGCCGATGTATAAAGCTTTTAGAAAGACTTGTAGCAATCAAAGGGAAGAAATGAATAATACATATGCAGACATTGTAAACAGAGTCATATTCATGTTTTTTTTAACACAGTTTAAAAATTTACAACTACACATCGACATAGCGACAGCGACGACACACTATTTATCAATTCCCTTTATTTATAATAATGATAGTAGGAGGAGTAGGGCCTACTTACAAATATTTAATCCTTATAAAATAGTATATATGTAGTTTACTATTCATGGTAAATATAACTATATATATATGATTATAAATTATACCTACTATACTACCTCACACTATTATATTTATTACTATATATTATTATTACGGGTATACATATAGATATATATAAAAATATAAAATTTAAAACAATTTATTTACTTATTATCCTATACATAATAGGTATATACTAGTGAGGTTATTATATGAGGCGTTTTACCAAAAATATAATAATAAATATACCAATCCATTATAGGGACCATTTTTATGGGTGAGTGAGGTGAAATAATATATTGTATAATATATTAATTAATATATATATTATAATTTTTACTTTATTAATATTATTTCAAATTAATATAATAATATTTTCGCAGAATAATTATTTTTATTGCCTTTTGTAAATTTGTGGTACTTGAGTAAACACATATCAATCATTGTCTAAAAGAAAATCATAAATAAATAATAATACTTTTTTAAAATATTTTAATAGCATATAATTTTATTTTATGTTAATATATCGCATTATAGTTTAATTTTATGTTGGTGTATTAAACGATGGTTTTAAAACAATAGGTTTTAACCATATAATATTTGGAATTTATAAAACCTTATAATCCCATCTCCTTATAAGATTCCCTTATGATCTTTTTATGTTCCTATTGTCAGATTATGCCATTGGTGCCTTCTTCATACGTGATTGATTTAAAGAAGTATTTGCTTCATGGCTTTGCTATGTTTCCATCATATTAACTGCATGGCCTACAGGAATAGTAGGAAGTGAATTAACATTTTGTAGCAAAATAGCTTTTAAATTCAATTTTGAGGAGTCTTTAAAGAGTCTCCAGTTTTCTGGGTTATACACTAAGCTTAAATAGGTCATTAAACTGTTCACGCAACAACAACATACTAGGTTATTCACTTTCTTGAAGTATGATATCAAATCCTTTTCCATAATTCTATACACAGACACATTCATATCAGGTTGGAGAAGATTAAACTGTTAGAGCCTTGATCCCAGAAGTTATGATTTGTCTTTTGGAAGATTCAGATCTCTAACTAGGTCACTTAATTCACCCAGAGTAAGCTTGTATGGCTCATTTGGGTCAGCTTGTGGAAAACCAGGACCACAAGAAGTTGAAGGTTCAGGTGTTCTCTCCCTTGTACTTTCCTCATCAGTATCAACCTTCATTTGTTGCTTTTCTGGAGACTGAGGTGATTACAGATCATCTCCATGTCGAACTAGCCGCATAGTAGATGAAATATTTGGGTATTTTTTTCTAGAAATACCATGCTGCAACGGTAGAATTGAACAATAATAGCAGTAATATGTATGATTTTTAGGCTTCAGCCAGATCATTGAAAGGACAAAACACATTGAAACGCTTTTTTTTTATTTGGCCAACCACGAAGATCACTGAACAGATATTGCAGGAAATGCGAGATGCCCAAGACTTGCCCTGGTTGGTATCCTACCTTGACGCCGAAATACTGGAAGTAAACGGTTTTATCCCGTGGTAAAATCTGGCGCTTTTAGGAAGAAAATTTTACTTTACAAAACACATAGCAAAAGTTATCAATAATGCTAATACGATTTTACCCATAAAACATGAATGATTGAAAAATACTGCAAGAATATACAGTATATATATATATATATATATATATAATATATTTTTATAATATATATATTATAATAATAATATTATATATATATCTATTATATATATATATATATATAATATATATATCTATATATATATATATATAATAGTATATATATATATATATTAATTATATATATATTATACATATATATATATAATTATATATATATTATATATATATATATATTAATACATATAATATATATATAATATTATATATATTATATATATATATATATATATATATAATATATATATATATATATATATAATATATAATATTAATTATATTAATTATATATATATAATATTATAGATATATTATAATATATATATATATATATATTATTATATCATTATAATATATATATTATAATATATATATAATATATATATATATAGTATATATAATATATTATATATTATATATATAATTATATTATTTGTAATAAATATATAGTATTATAGTATAGTATATATAATCGCAAAAATAATAGTAATAATATATAAAAATAATAATAATAATAATAATTAATAATATTAATAACCATAAGAGAACATAATTAATATTATACTTAATTACTAATGATAATAATAATAATAATAATTAATAAAATAATAATAATAATAATAATAATAATAATAATAATAATAATCCACAAACCCCGCTCTGCTTTGTCAGCAAAATCGAGTCATAAAGCTATATCACAATTCGATTCTCGTTGGAAAAAATCGCAAAGAAGAGAAAAGTGCGACAAAATTGCTAACTGTCCTACGGAGTAATTCAATCGGATTTAATTTGTCCTCGGCGCAATTTCGCAAATTTTAAGCCTCAGGGAGTTCAACCCAAGATTAAATTCAACACCAACACACACAACACACACACACACAACACACAACACACACACACACACACACACACACACACCTAAACACACACACACGCACACTCACCAGAAAAAAAAGCAAAATTGAAGTTTTTTACTTTCATTTTTAGAGATTGCTTCAGACAATGTATTTTTTCTATATTAAATTTCTATTTTTAATGATAAGTAATATGTAATACATATTCAATTGACAGAATAAAGTATTTTTGTTTTATTTTGATTTTTGTTATTATTATTATTATTATATTATATTATTATATATTTTATTATTATTATTATTATTATTATTATTATTATTATTATTATTATTATTATTATTATTATTATTATTATTATTGTTATTATTATTATTATTATTATTATTATTATTATTATTGCTTTTATTATTATTATTAAATTGTTTTTCCCATTATTGTTTGTATTTGTATTATTTTTAATTATATATTGTTTTTGTATATTATTGTTTATTGTTATTGTTATTTATTTTATTGTTATTGTTATTGTTATTGTTATTTTTTATTGTTATGTGGTTGTTGTTTGTTGTTGTTGTTGTTGTGTTGTTATTATTATTATATATATATTATTATTATTATTATTATTAATTATACATTATTATTATTATATATTATTATTATATTATTATTATTATTATTATTATTATTAATTATTAATTTATTATATATTATTATTATTATTATTATTATTAAAGATGTTGTTTGTTTTGTGTTCCTCTCTTAATTATTAAACTTATTTAAAATTATTTTGGCAAAAACAACTCTTAAGGGACAAAATTGCAAAATTCTATAATAATATATAATTATCTTTAATATTGTCTATAAATAATAATATTAATAATATATAATAATAATAATAATAATAATAATAATAATAATAATAATAATAAATAATAATAATAATCAATATTCAATAATAAACGAATAATAATAATAATAATATTTCATCATAATAATATTAATACTAAATATTAATTATTAATAATAAGTAAAGCTGTTATAAATTCATTACTAATTAATAATTTAATAATAATAATAATAATAATAATAATAATAATAATAATAATAATAATAATAATAATAATAATAATAATAATAATAATAATAATAATAATAATAATAATAACAATAATATAATAATATAAATAATAATAGTAATAATAATAATAACAATAATAATAATAATAATACATTTAATAAATAATTAATAATAATATAATAATAATAATAATAAATATGAATAATAAATAATATAATAATAATAATTAATAATAATAATAATGAATAATAATAATAATAATCCATGTATCATCATCCATCATGAATCAATCATCATCACCCAATTTCTTTCCCCAAAGACTTAAATGTGGGGTAAGATGCGATCACGTGCACAGGGGAAACAAGAAAAAAATAAGTAGAAGGGAATATGACGCAAGTCGAAATGAAAGCCTAAAATGAAATGAAAGAACTCGTCGCAGTCAGAAATACCCTAGAACTTCACGGGACGAGACGGACCCTCACTATGGCATCTCGTCACTGTGGGGTCAACCATATTGGCCCAGGTGGAGGCCACAACCATACCTTCCAAAAACCCCGCTACATTACTACCTCTTATGCACCTTTCTTCTCGCTCTGCCAAACTCACATTCTCCTCCAGGCATTCCTTTAATGACTCATTCCACTTTCTTTTTTTCCGGTCCCACCGGTTACGATTCAGACAAGCTCACACTATATATCGCTTAACCATAGGATATCACCATACCTTTTCACATGACAACATCTCAACGTACTTCATATATCTCTCATTATCACTTTTCCACACACACAACTCATCTAAATACGTTCATTCCTCTTTCTATCAATTCTTCTCACAACTTAAATGTCCCAAGATTGTCCATTTGAACACATTATACTTTAGATCAATAATACCTCTTATTTCACAGACAAAGTCTCACTACTAAATACGTATTAAAACACAATTTCACAACAAACCCTCATATAAAGACCTAGCACACTTCAAGAACTTAGTCCACCTTACAGATCCTTTCCACCAATGATTTAATTGCACCAGCACTATCCTGCCATGTCACAACTTACCAATCAACGTAGCATCATTCGTTTCCTTTCCATCCAACATATATAGTAATATTTAAACTCAGACACTTTACCAGTTTGCCGTCACCATTAACATGAATTTCATAACTGGGACTGTCCTTACACTCACCAATCATTAACTTACTCTTATCTACTTACTTTCAAACCTTCAGACCGATTTTAACACCCCTACCACAAATATCTCTACCATTCTCTCAAAACTACTTCTCAGATTTCGCCACACCAAACCAAATTATCCGCAAATAATAGGTAGGGTACCCAGCCACCTTCATGCCGATTCACAACTTTCCTACTTACACTCTGCAATCAATCCGTTCCCTTTTACATCCAAATTATCTTAATATTAAACTCAGGACACTATGTTTCCCAGCTGCTCCCATCAACATAGCTTCACACAGAGGAATGTCCTCCCAATGTAATTAACCCTTACCATCTTATCTACGTTTGCTTTCAAACTGCTTCCTTCTTTACACTCTCTCAATCTCATCTACCAATCCTCTAAAACTCACTCTTCAGATTCGAAAACAATAACAAAATCATCCGCCTGAATAATAGGCAGAGCGCCCCCTCCACTCTCCTTAATCTCCATCATTCTACACCCATCCTTAACCATATCCACCTCTAGTTCTTTATAATCAATAATGAATACATAATAATAATAATAATAATTATATAATAATTAATAATAATAATAATAATAATAATAATAATAATAATATAATAATACATAATTAATAATATTTAATATAATAATTAATACAATAATACTAATAATAATAAATATAATCAATAAAATAATATAAATAAATAATAATAATTAATATAATAATAATAATAATATATAAATAATAGATAATAAATAATCAATAATAAATAAAATAATGAGTATTAATCGTAATACTCTAACTAACTACTGCTGCTGCTACCCTACATACTTTACTACTTTCACTTACTACTACTTACTACTATTTACTGACTACTACTACTAATATATAAATAAATAAAATAATAATAAATAATATAATAATTAATAATAATAATAATAATAAAATTTTAATAATAATAATAATCAATAATAATAATAATAATAATAATAAATAATAATAATAATTAAATACATAGCTAATAATAATAATACTAATAATAAAGTAATAAAAAGTAATAAACATAATAAAAATAATAAAAATAATAAAAATTAATAAAAATAAATAATCAATAATAATGATAATATAATAATAACTAATAAATAATAATAATAATAATAATAAATAATACTAATAATGAATAAATAAAATAATAATAATAAATAATACATAATAATAATATAATAATCAAAATAATAAGAAAAACAGAAGAAGAAGAGAAGAAGAAAGCAAGAAGAAGAAAGAATCAGAAAGAAAGGAAAGAAGAAAGAAGAAAAGAAGGCAGAAAAAGAAGAAGAAGAAAAAAACAGAAGAAGAAGAAGAAGCAAGAAGCAAGAAGCAAGAAGCAAGAAGATGAAGAAGAAAGGAAGAAAAGAAGAAAGAAGAAGGAAAGAAGAAGAAAAGAAGAAGAAGAAGAAGAAGAAGAAGAAGAAGAAGAAGAAGAAGAAGTTAAATATGCACACATATATGTCCGTATATGTAATATTAATAATATACATAATAATATATATATATTATATTATTATATTATATACTATATTATATATATACTATATATATAACCTGATTCACAGAATTAGTTTATAATATATATACTATATATTATAATATATACATATAAATAATTATAATATATATATATATATATTACATATCACTATATTCAGTATATTAATTATATATATATATATATATATATATATAATATATACTTATATATATTACTATATTATTATATATATATATATATATACTATATATATAGTATATATTATTATATATATACTATATATAATATATATAATATATATATAAATATAATATATACATATATAATATATATATATATAATGATACATATATATATATATATATATTATAATATATCATTATATATACTATATATATATACATATATATATATATATTATAATATTACTATATTATCATATATTATATCATATATCATATCATCATACCAATCCTAATCCCCAGATTTGTAGGTGAGGTGGCGTCGATAAACAAGGAAACAGAAAAGTAGTAGAAAAAATATGATGACGCCAAGTCGAAAAGTGAAAGCCCTTCCGCTTTACACCATTACAGTGAGAAACCCGTCGCAGTCAGAAAAAAATCACCCTGCGACGGCTTCCTCACTTGTGGTTTTCTCATCGAATGTGGGGATATCAGTCCCTGGGCAGGAACACAACATAACCCTCCGCAAAAACACCCGCATTCATCCTATTAAACACCATTTCTTCTGCTCCTCTGCTTAACATCATATTTGTCTCTCCTTCAGGCATTCTTTACTGACTCAATCCATTTTTCTTTTCGGTCTCCAAAACGGTCATTCTAGCACACTTCAACCAATACAAATCACTACTTATCACGGCTATAGCCAATCGGACTTTTATAACATACCAATCTATCCATTTACCAACCAATCTCAATTACTTTTGTTTATTCTATCGTTTTACGCCCTATTCTTTTCACACCACACAAACACTCCTTAAAGTTCACTTCCTCATATTATATCAATTTTTTCAACAATAAACACGGCCCTAAAGATTAGTCCATACTGAGCATAGTATCCGTACCTTAGATTCATATACCCTTCATTATTTCCAGAACCATAGTTTCACTACTTTACATTTAACTAGGTACAACAACATACCTCGATACAAAACCCTAGCACACCCAAAATTATAGTCACTATAACAATCCACAAGGATTTAAGGTCTGCACCAGCACCTTCCATGGCCATTCACAACTTCCCTGCTACACTCTGCATCATCTGTTCCCTTTACATTCAAATTTTTTACTTAAATATTTAAACTCAGAACACTTCTTCTAAGTTGCTCATAATCTAACATAACTTCACACCGCGGATCCCCTCACTAAACTACCCATAAGCCTTACCCTTATCTATCATTTACTTTACAAACCCACTCCTTTTACACCAATCCTTCCAACCTATATATCCAAATCCTTTCAAACTCATCATCAGATTTCACCACACAAAAACTAAATCATTCGCATTATAATAATTTAGGAAACACCATCACTCCTCTTCCTTCTCCATTATTCTACGTTCAAACTGCCACTCCCCCCCCCCATCACCTCTAATTCTTGCATAAACCCATCCAATATACCAATTAAATACACCAAGAGAGACATAAACATCCCTTGCCCACACTCCACTATTAATATTAAACCCAATCACTTTACTATGCGTCATACATGCTATTTTTATTCCACTCCAGAAGCCTATCATTAAATACCTTATACAACGAGCGCTTCCTCATTAAGTCCTATCATCACGCTTGGTTGACAAATCTATAAACCTTAACGTTAAATTAGCAATTTTTCTTTCGGTCTCTTTCATTTTATCTCATTTATTGGATTTATGTAAAAATTCGATCCAACATCCATCTAACACTTCTAAAGGCACCTTGTTCTTTCACAACAATCAGCTTCCTCACTCCTTTAACTGTAATTTTCGACACAAAAATACAGCCAATATATTTCCTAAACATCAATAAACTCGGAATTACCTAATAGCTTTTCCGTACAGCCCCGTTATCCATCTTTACTCTCTATATAAGGAGGAATATTAGCTGCTCTCCTTCAATCTCTCGCGAACTATACCCTACTGAAACGCTTCAATGTTACACAACTTCAACGTTCATTTCAATCACAATTTCGCCCCATTCTTAGATCATTTTCACCAGTCTAATTCCATCTATAGCTTGGAGAATCCTACACAATTCTTCCAAACTTTCTCACTCTACCCATTACCATTTCCTTACTAATTGCCTCATTCCCAAAATACCTATTCTCTCTCTCTGCACCATGCAAGCCCATCATTATCTCAGATATTCAAACATCTACTTTATTACTGCATGTTGATTGCAAATTTTCGAAGCTAGTTCCACTCCACCCCATCTCCTCAACACGTCTACCAACTATATTATATATATAATAATATATATATAAATATAAGATATATATATATATATCTATATATATATATAATATTAACTATATATATATATATATATATAATATATATTTATTTAATAATAAAAAAAAAAAAAATAATTAATAATAATAATAAATAATAATTACATAACTGCAATATTAATAATAAGAATGAATAATAATAATAATAATAATAATAATAATAATAATAATAATAAAATAAATAATAATAATAATAATATAATAATAATAATCATATATTATCAATTATTTATTATTATTATTCATTATAATTATCATTATTATTATTCATCTGATTATTATTAATTATTATTATTATTATTATTTTTATTATTATTCTTATATTATTATTATTCATTATTATTCACTATAATTTATAATTATAATATAATAAATATATAATCAGTATTTAATATAATAATTATACATTCATTATTATGTATTATTATATTATTTGAATTATTAATTATTATTAATTATTGATTATTATTTTATGTATTATATATTATTACTTATATTTATTATCTATTATTATTATTATTAATATATTATTATTATTATTATTATAATTTTATTCTCCAATTATTATTTTAATTATTAATTATTATTTTGGTTCAATAAAAATTAAAAAATTATAAATTTTAGTTATCATTAATTAATAACCGTACGTTTTTATATTATCAACAATTTATCCAGCAAGATTCTTCGAAGCTTCTGTTAATGAATCATTTTGATGTAATAGTGTTTTGAACTTTTAAAGAAAAGACATAAAGGTGAAGGCTTAAGTTTGCCAACACCTTACAATGCATTGAGAAATTGTCTCCATCAGATAAATAATGTAACTACAAAAAAAGGTGGGAAAAAGATTAGAGGAAAGATATGAGAATATGTAGACTGTTGGTAAGTACTTATGAGAAACTCTCTCATTATGATTTAATCTAAAACATTTACAACATTTACCTACACAACATTATAGTTTTTTTTTATTATTTGTCATCTTACCTACACTATTAAAACATAAACATAACAGTTTACAAACAATACAACATCACATAGTGGTTTTCAGTCTTCTTTTTTAATTTAGATTTATACAATTATCTGAAACAACTGGTTGAGTCGAAGTCTCTTGCTTTTGTGTTTGTGTATTGAAGCATTTTTTACCTCTCTGTCTGTCTCTATCTCTCTCTCTCTAATCTCTCTCTCTCCTCTCTCTCTCTCTCTCTCTCTCTCCTCTCTTCCTCTCTCTCTCTCTCTCTCTCCTCTCTCCTCTCTCTCTCTCCTCTCTCCAAAAATCTCTCGCAGAACAAATAAAAGTTACTTTCTCCTGATTATTCTCCATTTATTTTCCTTCACGTCTAGATAGCAATTTACGGATTTGCATTTCTCTTCTATTAATTAATATCCTATTTCTAGGAAGAACATATTTTAAAATCTGATTGCTTTTTAATTACTATAAAGTCTGCTTCTCGTCAGTTGCAATTCGGGATTCAGTCTGACTGACCTCGAACACTCTCTCAACGGCGGTTACGTTGTTTACTTTCCAGCGAATATGCTTCTATGTACATTCTCTTAACACGTTTTTTTTCGTTTTCACAAGAATTTATACAAAATAAATTTCTTACTTCAAACGAAGCTTATGTCAATAACCTCTAATTTGAATAGGGTCTTCCACGCTTTTCTTATTATTTTTTGAATTTTTTTTTAATATTTGCTTTTTTTGCCTTAACTTTCGTCCAATATACTATAAATATAATATTATATAATAAGTATATTAATATAATATATTTATAATATGATACATATATAATACTAGGAAGAACATTAGTAGTGATATATATATAGTATATATATATATATATATATACTTATACACTATAATATATATAATAATATATATTCAAGTTCATACCCAATCTTTTTATCGACCATCGGGTCAAATTTTCTCATGGAATTTTTGGAGAACGCGCGAATATAAATATAAATTCGAACTCCAATCGCTTGCCCTCACTTTAAGGCATCTCTCCTCACTCTATGTTTAACGATGTACTACGTTTACTTGCAATAAAATAAACGAGTGTTTATCTGAAGTTTACTACCAAGTGGAAAAGACTGCAATCTGGCCTCCGTCTATTTCCCGATCGTGTTTTCATGAACCTTGTGAATTAGTAGTTGTATACCAACGATAAGTCAAAAATATTTTTAATCAACATCCTCATGCGATACTTTGATGGCGAAATTCGAAGAAATATTTTACTTTTATATTGTAATCAAAAATTAGATTTATTGCAGTATATTATTATACGAAATAAGAAGATGAGCAGGAAAAGTTTTCTACTCTGGGACACCTTACCCTCTCAAATTATACAGGAGAGAACTGCCTCCTGTGCCTTCCCCCGAAAAAACGCCGATTGATATACTATTATATAATATATATACATTTAATATATATATATAGAGTAC
>JABUQX010082925.1:7500-17835 GCA_015478945.1 Trachelipus rathkii | reverse complement strand
CTGGAAGCAACTACTTTAGATCCGCATATCGACACAACTTTTTGATGTCCTACGAGTCTAGGATTCCTTTTAGATACTTGTGCGTGGGATAAATAAAAAAATACTTCTCACAAAATTTCTTAGTTTTTTATAAAATAAACCTTTAAAAAGAGACTGCATCTATTTCACTTCTATGCGGTTTTTTTAAACTTATATAAACGTTTTTCTATGATGCTCGTCATCCAAACTTATTACTTTAGTTTGAAGACATTTGCATAGGCTCCAATATGACCTTATTCTCGTCATAATTACTTACAGATGGAATAGTGCGCATATCAATCCATAGATCCGCTGATGAAAGCTGGACATGCTGCAGTTTCGTGTTGCGCTTGAAGTTAACATCTGGACAGATGAGAAATTTTCCTATAAATATTTTATAGTATGGCTAAACTGCTAAAAAATATCCTTTAATTGAATTTATACTTGGCAGACCATCGTGTTTCGCATAGCAATGGTATATTTGCTCGCGAAAATTTCTGAGTAAGCGCACTTTCCGGAAATTGGTTTTAAAATGTTATTAGAATTCGCAACAGTGTCTTACGAACTTCTGGAACAGCATTCTAGGAATAATCACTTAAATTATTACTAAGTTTAAATCGATGGGGACAATGACAAAATTTGGCTTTAGGGTACTAATTCTTATTAACCTTTTGAACTCATTTTTCTTTGCCAGTACTTGGTGATGTACTCATCAAACCCAATCCAACAAGATTAACTCATTTAAATTGTATAAATGTCGTGTAGCTAGACAATATATCTAATGCTTCTCGTAATATCACAGCTATCTCAGATTCTTTCCAAGAGGAAGTAGAGCCTAAGAATTTCTTCACGTTACAGTGAAGATCCTTATCACGAAGCGACAACCATCGATATCTATTCGGTCCGCGGGATATGTCTGCTGTCTCGTCTGCTCAAAAAGGGAGAAATATTCACAATTGTTTACTTCATTTACAATTTGATTACATATCAACTTTCCACAAATAAATATGTTCATTCTGAATCATATGTGATGTATATTTGGCCTTTGCTGCCGCTTGATTCTCAAATGTTCCACAACAACAATTCATCTTCAGTTTGGCTATACTCTGATTATTTAGCAATGTGGCGGAAAGTTTATTGCCCGTGTCTGTAGATCTACATTGATAGCGTAACATTGGTGCCACAAGATATTAAGGTACAATTATAGTACCTCAAATTTTTTGCCCTATTTTTTTTTTTATAAATAAATGCTCAGCAATATACAGTTGTTTCAGTTACATCATTTTATAATATATATATTATATATATATATTATATATATATATATATATATTATATATATATATATATATTATATATATAATATTTATATTTATATATATATATATATTAGTTAATATATATTTTCAAATGCGTGTGATCTTAAATAAAATTCATTGTGGAAAAACTTTGTGAGGTTGAAATTAGGGGAGGGCCATGACCCTACTTGCCTCCCCATAATCTGAAGCCCATGTAATATATAATATATATTATTATATATATATATTTATATATATATATATATTATATATATATATATATATTTATAATATATATTTATATATATATATATATATATATATTATATATACTATATATAGTATGTTATAATAATATATATATATATATATATATATTATATATATATATATAAATATATTTATATATATATATATATATATATATATACTTAATATATATATATATAATATATATATATTTATATATAATATATTATATATATATATACTATATATATATATTATATATTATTATATATATATATATATATTACTATAATGAAATAAAAATCGAACGGGAAAAAGTTGTGCACTGTCTGCTGACTTGTAATCTCACCCTCGCAGGATAAAGGAAAGTAAGAAGTATATATATATTATATATTATATAATATATATATGATATATATTATATAATAATATAAATATCATATATATATATATATATATATATTATATATTATATATTATATATATATAAGTATCTATCTTACCATTAGGACATTTATAAGTGGTTGACTCCGTTAAAATTAGGTTAGGTTAATTTAGGTAAGGTTAGGTTTAGGTTGTGTTAGGTTAGGTTAAGTTAGGTTAGGATTAGGTTTAGATTTAGGTTAGGTTAAGTAACGTTTTAATGTATTTACCCTAAATTATAAAATAACGATACATTAATTATTGATTTTCGCTCCTGGAGTAACCACTTATATGCAAGCATATATATTATATATATATATATATATATATATATATATATAGTATATTATATATATATATATATATATATATATATATATATATATTTAATATATAGTATATTATATATATATAATATATATATATATATATATATATATAGTTATATATATATATATATATTCTTACTCTCATTTCCCACACATGCTGGTAGGGTGGCGTAACATGCATAGAAAATAGGATAGTTAAGTTGAAGAATTGACGTAAGTTTAAAGTAAATCATCAGCCTACAAAAAGAAGGGCAACTTCCATTTTCTTCCATTCTTCCATCAGCCTATACACCTTCTCTTTCCTTCCCTATCTTTAATTCCTTCATCACCGCATCCATATACAATTTAAATAGCATACGCATCCCAGCCCACTCCACTATTAAAATTAACCATTCCAACACTGAAATGACTAATTTCATCTGTTGTTCTTGGGTTCCCATATCTCCCTTATACTTATATAAGAGTACTATTACAGCTCTCCTCCAATCCTTAGAAACTATACCCTCCATGAACGCTTTGTTGGACAACTTCTAAATTCAGTCAATCACAATCTCTCCTTCATTCTTAATCATTTCACTAGTAAATGTCCATCTATACTGCTGATTTACCAATTCTTGCAACTTTCTCCCTTATCTTTACCTCTTAAACTACAATTAACCCTCGTCTCTAAAATACTTACTTCTTTACACTATTAACCCTCACACATTTCACTATCAAATCTTCATTACTGCCATGTTGGCAGATTTTGAAGTGTTCATATATATACTCCTCTTTAAGTTCATTTCATCCAGTCTCAAAAGAAGCAATGCGCTATTCATTATTCAATTAATTCATTGAAGATTCCCCTTACTTTCTTTCATAACCTTTCCTACCTCTTTCCAGAAGAGCTTCCTATTCTCATGCAAGTTCAATTCCATATCCTCTTTCCAAACTGTTCTTTTACTGTTCTAGGTATGAAATTTTTACTGTTTACTCTTTTTCTCATATATATTTCTATTCACGACTTTCTTTTGAGACCTCATCATTGACTTTTAATACATTCAAACGACATCAGTTTTTTTTCTTTTAACCGCTTTAAACTCAACTCTCAATTATTCAAAAACTCAGCTATTGGGCATTCTTATTGCCTGTTTTGGCACATCCAATACTTCCCCTTGCACTACTACAAAGATTTTTTCTTCCTTTTGCGTTCCAGATTTTTTCAGTTTCATCTTGTTCATTATTCAGCTGGTTTTATTTGTTGGAAGTGCTCTCGCATATTTTTTTAAAACTTGTATTTAAACTTTTGAATTCTCCCACTTTTTCTCCTTATCCTCTTTCCTCACCATCCATGCCCCACTATCTCAATATTACATTAAAAAGAAATATACATGCATCTGATATTCCCATCTACAACCCCACAATTTAACGTCCATCCTACATACTTCAACATCTCCTACTTCACACAACACAAAGTCAGTCATACTTTTCACTTCGATACCATAAGTCTACCTCCCAACTATCGTATATTATAAATAACTCATGTACTCCGAAAAAATATATTACTTACACGACTGTCATTTCTCTAACAGAAATCATCCACCTTCCGGCCATTCTCATTTTCTCCCGCAATCCAAAAGAACCAGTTTATACCAATCATCTTAGGTCAACATTTAAAGTAGCCCAACACAGTGCAATGCTTTAAGCCTTATTCATTCCATCCAAACAGCATTCAGATTTTTTCCCAGAAAAGTCACACACTCCTCAGAATGCACTCTATATGGATCATATGTTACAGACTACTTAACCTTGACTTCTCAAATTTAAATTTATTCATTAAAATTCTAGTATTGCAGCACAAACAAAATCTACATAGGCTTATCTGTGCCACATCAAGAATCCTCAACTCCTTCTTTCCCTTCCTCTTCTCTCCACTCCATCACACCAAACATTTGGTCCAGCAACACTTGTCTCCAGTTTTTCTATGATCTTTTGTTTCAGTCACAGCAAGGAAAATGAAATTTAACTCTTTAAAAATCATCCATACCTCTCCTTCTTCTCTTCTTCCTCACCCATTTATTCTCTAACTTTCCATGACCATACGATTCATACAATTCCCAGAAGATACACAGGTCTCTTACGACGTCAGGACCAGGTTTGAGACTCCTAAGGGCATTCTAAGGGTATAAGGTTCCCAGCCCAACTAACCACTGTGTTTTCCTTTAGTAAGCCTTCCTACGACACTCACACATACGCTGTGGGAACTTCTTTCTCTACTAACACAGCAGGGGTATATGAAAAAAAAAAGTGTTTGTCCTGTAATAGTTAATGTATTTTATGGTCTACGTTATGAGATACGGAGTATTCCTTGTAAGACGAATATATATATTTTATATATATTATATATATAATATAATATATATATATATATTATATATATTATATGATATATATTAAATTAATATAAATATACTTATATATATTTTAATTATATAAATATAGTATAATCTATATATTTATTTATATTATATATATATATATAATTATATTATATATATATATATATATATATATATATGATTATATATATAGATATATATATATAGTATATATATATATATAATATATATATTATATATATATATATATATTTTATATATATATATATATATATATATTATATATATATATATATATATATATATATATATATAATAATAAAAATAATAATAATATTAATAATAATAATAATAATAATAATAATCTGATATTAATAATAATAATAATAATAATAATAATAATAATAATAATAATAATGATAATATGATGATATGATTAATAATAATAATAATAATAATAATAATAATAATAATAATAATAATAATAATAATAATAATAATAATAATAATAATAATAATAATAATAATAATAATAATAATAATAATGATAATAATGATGAATATAATAATAATAATAATTAATAATACAGACTTTCAGATTGGTGTCATGCAGCGAGGGAGAATTAACTAAGAAAATTTTATAAACTTATTTTACAGTCACGTGTTTTAATAAACAACACATTTAAATCTTTAAACTTACGGTAGCGTTGGTATTCAAAACCGTGAGCGCAAGTTTATAGCCACGTGTTTATTTTATGAACATGGGCAATTTCTAACCACCGTTTATTTTTTTAATATCAACAGTTTTTAGTAGCGCATGTGGGTTATTTTATGAACAACGGCAATTTACAGCTACGTGTTATTTTTGAATATCACATATCAAAGCCACTTGTTATTTATGAACAACATCCATTTATATTTATTTATTTATTTATTTATATTTTTTATTTATTTATTTTACTTATGGTTATTTATAAGCAAGTGGCATTTTATGGGGCACGTTATTTTATCAACAGAGGGCGATTTTAACTACTTGTTTTTATGAATATCAACGAATTTAACGCCACATGTTAAGAAACAACATCAACTTACAGCTATGTCTTATTTAATGAAAGTGTCAATTAGATTGGAAATTAGACACCATCCAGAATTCAAATGGAAATTATACCAATATTTTTAGGAAAAATATTTCCGGGGGAAAATGAAACACATTCATGTGTGAATTTTTTTTTCAGTACTTGACAACGAAGCCTTATTTTTTGCAGAATGCCAACTCCAAACTTTAGCTTTCAATTATTTTAAAATTACCAGCTCCGGTAGCTCCGTCTCCGGCTCCGACTCCAGCTCCAGTCCGGCTTCACTCGACCTCCTTCTCACCTGTTTTACTCATTGCTCACATTTTATAATAGCGAATTATTAAGTAAAATGAAAAAAAGAGGAATTTTTAGCTAGCTTTTTATTTCACATTTACAATTGAAAAAAGTATGAAAAAATATTTATTTGTTAAATATTATTCAGCTCCTCCACCCCAAATTTTTTTATCCACCACATCCGGCTCAATGTGGTGGTATGTTCTTCACTGGATTCAGAACAATACAAAGAAAACACTTTATCTGGTTAAAAAGTAGTCAATCATACAAGGTTCATTTATGTGAGTTGCTTCCTTTATCTGAGAAGAGAGAGAGAGGAAGAGAGAGAGAGAGAGAGAGAGAGAGAGAGAGAGAGAGAGAGAGAGAGAGGAGAGAGAGAGAGAGGAGAGAGAGATGAGAGAGAGAGAGAGAGAGAGAGAGAGCAGAGAGTTCCTAAGAACAGTTAAACCTTTAGTCCTAGCATAAAAATTTGAATTATTCAAGTGTTCTGGCGATTTATGTTCATACATGAAATTCGTCTAAGTACAGACGCTGCCTTTCTTTCCCATGCGTCGTGGGAACAATCCAAACAGATAAATTATTGCAATTTTTAAGTGTTATTATTTGGCAGAAATAACTTCTTCATCTTTGAAGAAAAGTCCAGGTTTTTTGGATTTTATTAATGTTAGAATCGGAAGAATGTGGTTTATTTATTAATTAGACCTTGACCAAAGCGAAATTTATTTTTTGTCAAAACCTCAGGGAGGCTTATTTTAGATGGCTCACTAATGTGACTGGCACAAAACATATGGTTTAGCAAGCACTAGTTTTCTAACAGGTATTATCTTCAATTGAGAAGTATTTGTTAATGCAGCGTAACAGCTTTCTTGGAAGCAGCGTTACTAATTGGAATCAAAATCGAGTCAAATATTAAATTAATGCACAAAAAATAATAGATGTTTTCGTTTAGGCAAGGAGGTAAATAAGAGAACATTGTTTTTATTAATAATCGAACTGAAAATATTTGTTTCTTATTGTATGGAATATTGTTAAAAATATCTTCTATTTTTTTTCATTTTTAATTCCAAACCAGAACAGGAACCATATAAATTACTCATTGCTCGATAGTTTGTCGATTAAGCCTAAAGAAACTAGCTTCTAATTTAAATCAATCTTGTTTTGTATTCCAGAAACCACTCAGTGATCGACGTTATTCGCAGCCATCTACTGAAATTCTCAAGTCTGAATTTTAAAAGAGATTCGGTATCTTCATCCAGCAACCTTCATGCAATTATATTATACAATCCCCATTTTAACATTTCTCTGGCTATAATAATAATAATAATTTCAACCCCCACCACGCACCGACAAGGCAGCAGATACGGGAAGCATAATACAACATTTGTAATTTTTTATATTTAATAAAATCAATTTATAATCAATTTATTATTAAATAGAATCTCGTAATACCAAGTGTCTTATATAAATTGTTTCTTTTTACATCTGGTCTGAAACGAATTAATTATAAGTTGGAAATAAAACTTTACATTGACTGTAATTTTATGACTATTTATCCAATATTACAAATAATTTTCATGTTAATAATAAGATAACTAGTAATTAAGATAATTTATTGCATTTTAGAATAGGTTGCGGAACTTTACGCATGTGCATTGGAAGTATATATAATATATATATATATTATATATTATATATATATATAGTATATATATATATATATATAATACTATATATATATATATATATATTATATATATATATATATATATATATATATATTATATAATTCAGCATAAGGATTAAAAGGTGCTTACGTAGGAGAAAAGAAGAGGTAATGAACAGTTTGGGAAGGAGGATGAGTGGGGACTTAAAAGTGAATAGGAAGCTTTCTGAAGGAAAGCGCGAAAGGGTTAAGAATGAGAATAAGAGGAACCTTGCTTTAGAAGTAATGAAAGGGGATGGTGATTTCGTATGAAGAAATGGATGTGAGGGAGTGTGGAAAGAACACTTCGGAATCTGTATATATTATTAACAATAATGAGAAAGAGGGATAGTGAAATGTTGTGTTGGGTTTGATGGTGCAAGAGGAGAAAAGGTACATTGATGATAAAGTCCTTATACAAGCATTCGAACTAATGAGTAGAAGTGGGAAAAAGTTTTGAAAGAATGATATTTTCAGGGCATAGATGAAATTACTGGTGAAATGACCTCAAGAACGGAGGCGAGATGGTGATCTGATTGGATTTTGAAGTTGTGTAATAAAGCGTTTTATGGAGGGTATAGGTTCCGAGGGATTGGATTAGAGCAGTAATAGTACCCTTATAAGGGTAAGGGAGAAAAGGGGAACTGTAGAATTATAGGGGAATTAGTTTATTGTATGTTGTAAGGAAGAAATATGCTGGTATTTTAGTCGAAGAGTGTGTCGAGTGGACTGAAGTGAGTTTTTCTGATTGGTGAAGAACAAGGGGCGTTTAGGAGTGGTTAGAGGATGTGTGGATAAAATCTTTACATTGAAACAAATGACTGAAAAAATGAGGGAGAAGAAGATAAATTGTATTTAGGTTTTATGGATTTTGCAACAGGCGTATGATAAGATTAAAAAGGAAGTTTTTGGCAAGGCATCAGTAATATTTGCTGTTGTGTAGGCTTCTGAATGGATGCAACAGTCATGTATGACGATAGTGAATCGTGTGTTAAGAATAAATGGTGTCAAAAGTGATTGTTTAATATTAATAGCGAAGTGAGGCAGGGATGTGTTTATGTCCCTTTGGTTATTCAATTTGTATATGGGATGGGGTTTATGAAAGAATTAAAGATGGGGGTGGCAGGAAATGGGGTTAGAATGATGGAGATGGAGGTGAGTGGAGGGTGTCCTACCTATTATATGCGGATGATTTGGGTTTTGTGTGGTGAATCTGAAGAGAGTTGATAGGATTGGTAGAGAGATTTGGCAGGGTGTGTAAAAGGAGGGGTTTGAAAATTAAACGTAGATAAGAGTAAAGGTTAATTGGTTTATGAGTGAGGACAGTCACTCGGTGTGAGTTATGCTTGAGCTGGTGAGCAGCTGGAACAAGTTCTGAGTTTAAATATATTTCATATTTATGTTGGATGAAAGGGAATGGATGATGCAGAGTGTTGTAGGAAAAGTTTTGTTGAATGGCAGGAAGGTGCTGGTGCATTAAATCGTTGGTAGATGTAAAGGGACTAAGTTTGAGTGCGCTATGAGGTCTTAATGAGGGTAATGTTGTTTAGCTGTGTTATTATAGGTAAGCTGACGATATGGTCTGGAATAAGAAGTCTCGATCTAAAGTTCAATGTGTTTAGATGGACAATCTCAGGGGCGTGGTTAGGTGTGTAAGAATTGATAAAAATGAGGAATGAACGTATTAGAGGACTCATGTGGTGTAAAGGAAAAAGGTAACTGAGAGAATAAGTGAAGCTACGTTGAGGATGGTTTGGTCATGGTGGGAAAGGATGAATGACAGTCCGGTTGGTTAAGCGGAGTGTATAGTACTGAGTGTGTTGGGATCGATCGGCTGGGAAGAGAAGCGAGAGAAACAGTGGATTGAGTCAGTAACCAAATGTTCTTGAAGGAGAGAAATGGTTGAGTTTGGCAGAGGCGGAATAAATATGTATATAGGAGTGAAAGCCTGGGTTTTTGTGAGGGGGTATGGTTATGGCCACCTGGGCCAGGGGATATAACCCTACGACTTTGACGATATTTCCATAGGAGCGGTCGCGTCGCGTCCCGTGAAGCTTCTAGGGGTGGAGTTTCTGACTGCGACGAGTTTCACTAAAAGGTATAGAGGGGGCCGTAAGGCTGGGCTTTCTTTTCGATTTGTGTCATATGTTCTTCTACTACTTCTGCTTTCCGATGCAATTTCACGCACCTACCCAGTCTTGGGGAAAAAAAGGAAGATGATGAAGGATGATGATATAAATATATATATACTGTATATATAATATGATAGGATATATATATATAGTATCTGTATTAATATATATATGATATATATATATATATATATATATATATATATATATATATATATATATATATATATATATATATATATATAATATATATATATATATATATATATATATATATATATATATATAATATTTATTTATATATATTATATATATATTGGAATTAAACATGATCTAGGCAAAGCCAATGAAGTATTTAACTAACCATTTAGCCAGCACAACAATTAATGGCCTGGAGCTTATTCAACTTTATTCCTATCAAATGATGATTTTATTA
>JABUQX010082924.1:17500-25000 GCA_015478945.1 Trachelipus rathkii | reverse complement strand
ACAATTATTACGAAATTTTATTAAAAACATTAACATTACATACCTTAAAGCAGTAAATAGTAAATCCAATGGGGTGTTGCCCTAACACCACCTAAAGATTATTCTTTGTTTACTGCTTTAAAGCTAACTCATGTTTTACTGCTTTAACTCATATGTTTTACTACTTTAACTCCATATTTATTAAAATTACATACCTTAAAACAGTAAATCAGTAAATCAATAAGTGTTACATAGCAACAAGGGGTTAGTATGCTTTTGTTTTACTGCTTTACTGCTAACTCATGTTTCTTCTTTAACTCCATATTTATTAAAATTACATACCTTAAAGCAGTAAATCAGTAAATCAATAGAGGTGTTACATAACAACAAGGGGTTAGTATGCTTTTGTTTTACTGCTTTACTGCTTTAACTCATGTTTTACTGCTTTAACTCATATGTTTACTCCGCTTTAACTCATATATTTATTAACATTACATACCTTAAAGCAGTAAATCAGTAAATCAATAAAGGTGTAACACCTAAGGGATTAGCATGCTTTTGTTTTTACTGCTTTACTGCTTTAACTCATGTTTACTGCTTTAACTCATATTTTTACTGCTTTAACTCATGTTTTACTGCTTTAACTCATATGTTTTACTGCTTTAACTCATATGTTTTACTGCTTTAACTCATATATTTATTAACATTATGTTTTTTATTTTGTTTTAATACTTTTTATTTATTTTATTATTATTTTTATTTATTTTATTATTATTTTTATTATTTTTATTATTTTATTTTTATTATTATACTTAGTGTTATTTACTTCATGCCTATTGTTATTATTATTTAGAACACACATACACACACACACACACACACACACACACACACACACACACACACACACACACACACACACGCACACACACACACACACACACTTATACACACATTCACTATGACACTTATACACACATTCACTATGACACTTACATTTACCCATAGACACTTACATTTACACTTACACACACACACACACACACACACACACACACTACACACACACATTCACTATGCCACTCATACACACATTCACTATGACACCCGTTTTACCACTAGACACCCATTTACATACACACACACACACAGATTTACTTACTACACTGGATTGCCACACACGCAGATTTGCCCACACTCCTGGGTACTTACACTCACACACAGTTGCCACACTCCCCACACAGATTTGCCTCACACACAGATTGCCACACACAGATATACTTACACACACAGATTTACTTACACACACAGATTTACTTACACTCCCACACAGATTTACTTACACACACACACACACCCCACACACACGCACACTCACTTACACATATAACGTATAATTTATTAAAACATTTTATGTTTTAATTAAACACGTACATTTATATTACTCATTCAAATATAACTAAAATTATTTCAAAGTTTCTTAAAACTTCTATAATAAATCAATCATTATCTTTGAACAAAGAATTTATTATTAACTGTTAATACTTTTGTTTATAAATTTTATAACTATCAAGTTTTAAAATAACTTTTACTAAAATTTTATGAAATTTTATTAAAAACATATATTTTACGTACCTTAAAGCAATAAATCAGTAAATCAGTAAGACCAGCCCCTAGCACCCCTCTACACCAAGCTATGCCACGTTTTGTTCTATTGACTTACTGCTTTACATCATCTTTAGCCATGTAATAAGTATAAAAATAACAAAATAAGTTCTTCTCTGCTAACATAACATGTATTTTATTAAAATCTTTCTAAGTTCTTATTTAAAAATAACAATTATTCACTTACATTTATATTATTCGCTCGATGTTAACTAAAAATATTTCAAAGTTTTTTAAATAATTCGGATTTTCTTTATTATTATTATTATTATTATTATCTATGTACATTGACAATCCATCACGAGAAAACACAACAACCCGCACTCCTTACAGATACGAAACTGACCTCTCTCTGTAAAATGTGTTGAAATAACTACTTTAGGCCTAAATTTAGGATAATCCTTTTTGGTAGCCGGGGCGATTTGCCAGGCTATTTGGGTCAAAAATATATTTCAAACGACCTTTTTCTGTAAAATGGTTAATAACTACGTTAGGCTAAATTTATTCGCTCGATGTGTTGAAATAAACCTTTTTACGTTCATGCGTCGGTTCCGCACCGGGTCGCGCTTGCGGGCGCTCTTGCGTTGGGCTTCACGTGATCTACTATAAATCTAGTGAATTAATTATTATCTATTTTAGTGAAATTAATAATTATTTCTCAATGTAAGTATTTATTATTATAAATATGATATACACTTAGTAAAAATAAAACACTTTTAATACAAATCAGATAACTTGTGCACCGCTTAACAGCTAAAATGACTATGATTTTAAAATGAGTTGGGGTCTAAAAGATAATAAAGCACACCTGCTCAAATACAAGTTTAAAGAACAAAGTTAATTTTCAAAAGACGATAAAATAATTCTCGACCAATCACATACGAGGTCATATAGAGATAAGGATTACTCCGACCAATCACAAGTAAGGAAAACATTTCCTTCTTACCTGCTTAAAGGATCTTACCGATCCAGCATGTTTCAGTTTGAAATATATTTATAAAAATAATAATAATAACAATGATTCTTGTCTATACTGGAATTACCTTTTGACCTGGTATTAGGCTTAAATCAGCATGGGATACAAAAAGGCTTATCCTAAATTTAGGCCTAAATTTAGGCCTAACGTAGTTATTGCACCACATTTTACAGAAAAAGGTCAGTTTGAAATATATTTTGACCTGGAATTAGGCCTAAATCGCCCCGGGCTACAAAAAGGATTATCCTAAATTTAGGCCTAAAGTAGTTATTTCAACACATTTTACAGAGAGAGGTCAGTTTCGTATCTGTAAGGAGTGCGGGTTGTTGTGTTTTCTCGTGATGGATTGTCAATGTACATAGATAATAATAATAATAATAAAAAAAATCCGAATTATTTAAAAAACTTAAATATTTTAGTTAACATCGAGCGAATAATATAAATGTAAGTGAATAATTGTTATTTTTAAATAAGAACTTAGAAAGATTTTAATAAAATACATGTTATGTTAGCAGAGAAGAACTTATTTTGTTATTTTTATACTTATTACATGGCTAAAGATGATGTAAAGCAGTAAGTCAATAGAACAAAACGTGGCATAGCTTGGTAAAGCAGTAAAGCAGAAGTTAACAGTACTGATTTACTGATTTATTGCTTTAAGGTACGTAAAATATGTTTTAATAAAATTTCATAAAATTTTAGTAAAAGTTATTTTAAAACTTGTTAGTTATAAAATTTATAAACAAAAGTAACAGTTAATAATAAATTCTTTGTTCAAGATAATGATTGATTTATTATAGAAGTTTTTAAGAAACTTTGAAATAATTTAGTTATATTTGAATAGGTAATATAAATGTACGTCTTTAATTAAAGCAACAAAAAAATGTTTAATAAATTCATACGATTAATAATAGAGGTAGGTGTGCGTGTGTGTGGTGTGTGTGTGTGTGTGTGTGTATAAGTAAATCTGTGTGAGTGTAAGAGTAAAATCTGTGTGTGTAAATAAATCCTGTGTGTGTGTGTGTATAAGTGTCATAGTGTAAGTAAATCTGTGTGAAGTGTAAGTAAATCTGTGTGTGTGTGTGTGTAAGTAAATCTGTGTGAGTGTAAGTAAATCTGCGTGTGTAAGTAAATCTGTGTGCTAATAGCAGTCTTAAGTGGAAATCTGTGTGTGTGTGTGTGATGAGTGTAAATGTAAGTGTCTAAGGGTAAATGAAAGTGTCTATGGATAAATGAAAGTGTCATAGTGAATGTGTGTATAAGTGTAAGTGTGTGTGTTGTGTGTGTGTGTGTGACCGCGTGTGTATAAGTGTAAATGCCAAGTATCTGCCAGGTAAATGTAAATTGTCATGATGAATGTGTGTATAAATTGACCCATGGTATATGGCAAGGTCAAGGCCGAAATATCATTGTGTGTGTGTGTGTGTGTGTATGTGTGTTCTAAATAATAACAATAGGCATGAAGTAAATAACACTAAGTATAATAATAAAAATAAAAATAAAATAATAAAAATAATAAAAATAATAATAAAAATAAATAAAAATAATAATAAAATAAATAAAAAGTATTAAAACAAAATAAAAAACATAATGTTAATAAATATATGAGTTAAAGCAGTAAAACATATGAGTTAAAGCAGTAAAATATGAGTTAAAGCAGTAAAACATGAGTTAAAGCAGTAAAACATATGAGTTAAAGCAGTAAAACATGAGTTAAAGCAGTAAAGCAGTAAAACAAAAGCATACTAATCCCCCCTAGGTGTTAGGTAACACCTCTATTGATTTACTGATTTACTGCTTTAATAATGTAATGTTAATAAATATATGTTAAAGCAGTAAAACATATGAGTTAAAGCAGTAAAACATGAGTTAAAGCAGTAAAGCAGTAAAACAAAAGCATACTAACCCCTTGTTGCTATGTAACACCTCATTGATTTACTGATTTACGCTCGTGTAATTTTAATGTATAACGCTGAGTTAAAGCAGTAAACATGAGTTAAACAGTAAACAGTAAAACAAAAGCATACTAACCCCTTGTTGCTATGTAACACCTCTATTGATTTACTGATTTACTGCTTTAAGGTATGTAATTTTAATAAATATGTGAGTTAAAGCAGTAAAACATATGAGTTAAAGCAGTAAAAAGTTAAAGCAGTAAAGCAGTAAAACAAAAGCATACTAATCCCTTAGGTGTTAGGTAACACCTCTATTGATTTACTGATTTACTGCTTTAAGGTATGTAATGTTAATGTTTTTAATAAAATGTTTATATATCAGACACTCTGGTTTTTTTCTTCTTACATACAATTTTTAAAAATTTATAAATTAAAAAGTATTAAGTAAAAAATATAAAAGATGTCTGTAATGAGTTACAGTTTTAGGTTCGTGAAAATGTTTTTAATAAAAATGTTTAAGTATGAAATAAAAATGAATGACTCATAGTATATTTGAAAAGAAATTCTTTGAAATGTTTAAGTATGAAATAAAAATGAATGACTCATAGTATATATATATATATATATATATATATATATATATATATATATATATATATATATATATATATATATATATATATATATATATATATATATATATATATATATATATATATATATATATATATATATATATATATATATATATATATATATATATATATATATATATATACCTATATATATATATATATATATTTATTCTTTTGCGGTAATATTGCGCCTGCAGGCATAACCCGCGCGGCGGGCAGGTACCGCGCAAATATTGCCTGCTCGTTCGCGCGGCGGGTCGCACCTGCGGGTGCGGTGTTCGACTGACTTTGTGCGGAGGGCGCATGCGGCGCCCTGGTGTTCCAATTATGACCTAGGGGAAGACATCAATATTAGCTCTGTTCTATGATGTAGGGTAGAAAAGGCTAGAAAAGGTTCAGAAAATGCTAACTCGCCAGTAGGAAACATCACAAACTTATAATACCAATCGCAAATGTCTATGGGTAAGTGTAGTGTCTATGTGGTTGATTATGGTGTCTATGGGTGAATATGTAGTGTCATGGACAGGTGTGAGTGTGTATAAGTGTCATAGTGAATGTGTGTAAGGAGTGTCATAGTGTATGTGGTGTATAAGTGACACCAATTGTGTGTATAAGTGTTGAAAAAAGGCTAGCTCATGATGAAATCCTAACGCTTGCTAATATACAATCGATTCCTCACTAACATATAACCTAGGGGTAAGGAGGGCTGTATTACTACTGGGACTATTCTACAAATCAGGGAGGCTAAAGGCTTGAAAAAGTGTACTCAGTTGGCACTATGTAATCACTTGGCACTATGTGGCACTCACTTGGCACTATGTGGCACTCACTTGGCACTCATTGGCACTCACTTGGCACTCATTGGCACTCATTGGCACTCACTTGGCACTCACCTGGCACTCACCCAGCACTCATAGAATAATCATAGAGCACTAATAGAACATCACTAGATACATACGTTCAAGTTAGGAACGAAATATGTGACGGGTGGGACACGAGTGGCCAAAAAATTAGCGTGGGCCAAAATTGACCCATGGTATCTGGCAAGGTCAAGGCCGAAATATCATGGTCAAACAAGGTTAAGACATCAAAAAGGGCTAAGCCCCTAAAGGAAGGACAAAAAATTACCGTGGGTCAAAATTGACCCATGGTATCTGTCAAGCTTTGGAGCAAAGGTCAAGGCGGAAAAGGTAAGGCATAAAAGAGGCTAAGCCCAGGGTGTACAAAAGTGGGTGGGTGTTATGGAAAACCATATGGGAGGAACAGGGAATTACTAATACGATGAATATGCATAGTAACACGAAAAGTGATGTGCATAAGTGTTGTGAGTGTGTGTGTGTGTGTGTGTGTGTGTGTGTGTGTGTGTGTGTGTGTGTGTAGGTGTTCAAGTTAGGATAGATCCATACATACGTTCAAGTTAGGAACGAAAAATACCAAAGGGTAGCCAAAAATTAACGTGGGCCAAAATTGACCCATGGTATCCCCTGGCAAGGGTCAGGGCCCGAAATATCATGTCAAATAGTTACGGAACATCAAAAAAGGCTAAGCCTAAAGGAGAGGACAAAAAAATTACATTAGGTCAAATTATTAAAACATGGTATCTAACAACTTTGGAGAAAGGTCAAAGGGTAAAAAAGGTGAAACCCATCAAAAATAGGGCTGAAGAGCTTACAGGAGTGGCCAAAAAATTAGGGTGCATTTAATTAATGTGCAAGACCAAAAGATTTGGTCAAAGAAGTGGGTGGGGGTACGTACAACGGTTGCTTACATAAACCGTTTAACAACCCTTCTTCAGGGTGCAAAATTAGGGTTGCCCGACGAAAAATTAAGTTTGCTTAAAGAAAATTAGTTGCAAAAAAATTAAGTTGCCAAAAGAATAGGGTTGCGAAATTCAAGAGGTTGCTAAAATTACCCTGGAATACAAAGGGTTCTCAAAAAATTCAGGTTGCCCAAAAAGGTTCAAGGCCCAAAAAGGTAAAGGTCAAAAAGGTCAAGGCCAAAAGGTCCAAGGAATGGAAGGTAAAAATTTAGACTCAAAAGCGTTTTAGTATTTAGGGTGGGGTAAAGAAGGTCAAAAAGGTCAAAGGAGATAAGGTGGGTAAGCGGGCGGTGTGCGGAAAAGCTCTCTACTACTTTATATATATATATATATATATATATATATATATATATATATATATATATATATATATACTATATATATATATATATATATATATATATATATATATATATATATATATATATATATATATATATATATATATATATATCTTTATATATATATTATATATATATATATATATATATTGATTCAATTAAATGAAGAAAATGTTATGATCTTCCTGAT
>JABUQX010082924.1:10000-12500 GCA_015478945.1 Trachelipus rathkii | reverse complement strand
GGCAGGGATGTGTTATGTCTCCTTGGTTATTCAATTTGTATATGGATGGGGCTATGAAAGAATTAGAGGTGGAGGTGGCAGGGGATGGTGTTAGAATGACGGAGAATGGAAGAGAGTGGAGGGTGCCTTGGATGATTTGGTTTTGTGTGGCGAATCTGAAGAGAGTTTGAGAGCATTGGTAGAGAGATTTGGTAGGGTGTGTAAAAGGAGAGGTTTGAAAGTAAACGTAGATAAGAGTAAAGTTATGGTTGTGAGTGAGAACAGTACTTTGTGTGAAATTATGTTAGATGGTGAACAGCTGGAAGAAGTGTCTTGAGTTTAAATATTTGAGATGAGTGTGGACGGCAGCAATGGAACGGATGATGCAGTGTAGTAGGAAAGTTGTGAATGGCAGGAAGGTGGCTGGTGCAATTAAATCGTTGGTGGATGTAAAGGGACTAAGTCTTGAGTGCGCTAGGGTCTTATATGAGGGTATGTTGTTACATGTGTTAATATAAGAGGTATTGATCTAAAGTACAATGTGTTCAGATGGACAATCTTAGGGGTGTGTTAGGTGTGAGAAGAATTGATAAAATTGGGAATGAACGTATTAGAGAGTTGTGTGGTGTGAAGAAAGGGGTAAATGAGAAAATAAATGAAAGTGCATTGAGATGGTTTGGTCATGTGGAAAGGATGGAAGATAGTCGGTTGGTTAAACGGATGTATAGTGGTGAGTGTAGTGGGTATCAACCGACTGGGAGACCGAAGAAAGAAAAGTGGACTAAGTCAGTAAAGAGGAATGCCTGGAGGAGAGAGAAATGTGAGTTTAGGGAGGCAGAAAGGTGCATAATGGGAGTGAATTTCGGGGTTTTGTGAGGGGTATGGTTGTAACTCACCTGGGCCAGTGTTGAACTTCCACATTGACGAGATACGAAGTGATGGTCCATCGCGGTCATGAAACTCTAGGGTGGATTTTTCTGACTGCGGCTCACTAAAAGGTATAAAGGGGGGGGTATGGCTGGGCTTTCTTTTCGACTTGCTTTATAATCTTCTACTATTTTTTTTCCGATGCATGTTACGTTTTTTATTTCTACTCATCTGAATGTATGTAAGCTGGTGATTATTTTGCTGATGATGATGATGATGATGATGATGATGATGATGATGATGATGATGATGATGATGATGATGATGATGATGATGATGATGATGATGATGATGATGATGATATATATATATATATATATATATATATATATATATATACTATATATATGCTGCCATATATATATATATATATATACTATGAGTCATTCATTTTTATTTTTCATAAAGTACTTGTACTTGATACCATGTACTTGTAGCGGGCAGGAATTCTAGGTGCTTGTGCTTGTACTTGCCGAAGTTGTGGCCGATAGCAGCCTTGATAAGAGCGTGTACTGCTTGTACCCAGCCCTGGATTATATATATATATATATATATATATATATATATATATATATATGTAATATATGTATATATATATGCTCTTTCTTTATATCTTATACTATATATATATATATATATATATATATATATAATATATATATATAATATATAATATATATATGTAATATTAATAATAATAATAATAACAATAATAATAATATAACATATATATATATATATATATATTATATAATATATATATATATATCATAACATATATATATATATATATATTACATTTATGTAGCTTACTCTCCATTACACCTATGATACATCTTTGTTGGCACAGATCACACTGACCATTATAATTCAAAAAATATTTTCATGATCTAAATCATTTTTCTTTATTTTAATTGATAATAATGACAAAAAACAAGATCTTTATTGCATTCCTTTAAATTTCAAATGTACAAAGTATTATTATTTTTATAAAAGAAAAAAAAAACGAAAGAAATTTTTTTTGTTTGCTTAATTTTAATTTAAAAAAATAATGATTTTTGCTGTCAGAATGTAATCAAATTTATCGTTTAAATAATATAGGACTATAAATTTTGATATTTATCTTCATTAGTTATCGATCAATCTATGTCTAGAGCAATCCTCCAATCATAATTTTTTCTTGAAGAGGTTTGCCAAATTCTAAATTTTTTAAAAAAAAGATACAGCCATTAGTAATTGAATATGACTAAATTGCATTTCGTAATCCAAATTGAAGTTTACAGAAGCTACGCATTTTATTTTATTTTTATTCAAAATAACAATAGGGACATTTCACTTATTATGAATAACAATAACGCCCATACTCTTATTCTGAATAAGTTGAATATGGGCATTATGTAATAACCTAAAAAGTGAATATATATATATATATATATGTATATATATATATATATATATATATATATATATATATATATATATATATATATATATATATATATATATATAATATATATATATATATATATATATATATATATATATATATATATACATATATATATATATATATATATATATATATATATATATA
>JABUQX010082924.1:0-2500 GCA_015478945.1 Trachelipus rathkii | reverse complement strand
AGTTTATCGAAAGCCTTTGATATGTCTAGCCCAACAGAAAAAGATTCACCGAAATGCGGAAAACCAAAGAACCAAGAGTCGGAGAAAAAGGATAGTGCGGAAACAGGTAACCAAGGCAGGACGCACACTAGCAAGCTCAGATAAATTAGCTTTACAATGTTTTGGAATCTTCTGTTAAGGATAGATTCGAAAAAATTATAGAAAGAACAGAGATTCAATGAAAAAAATTTTTTTTTTTTTTTCCTTTTTTTTTTTTTTTTTTGGGTTTTTTTTTTTTTTTTTTTTTTTTTTTTTTTTTTTTTTTTTTGACATTTTTGAGTGCTTAACTGGTCTCGTTTCTCAAGCACATGCGGATGATGAAATGCACTCTTTCAAACAAAGGAGTAATGATAGGGCATAGAAACAGTTACTTAAATTGCTTAAGTTTGGTACCACTGGAGATAACTTCAGCACCCTCCGCCTACTTAGTGTAGATCAGAGAGAGTGTAGAAATAACATTTTATTTTTTTTTGATTGTTCTGAAGATTCGGATGAGGAGGATTACCTGTGGAACCACTTATATTGAATTTATAGGTAAAGTTTGAGCAAAACACGTTCAACTTTAGCGGAAGTTAAGACACCAGTATTGCGTTCAGAGATACAGAGAAGGTAAGGAGTTAAAAGTGTTAGATATGACTCTTAAAATTGTATATATGTCAGTGTGAGATAGAGGAACAGAAAGATTGTTCCATTTTTAAAAGAAAAGTTTTTTTTTTGTCTCGAAGAACTGATTTTTTTTTTTTTTTCCGGAATGAAATATTATATATATATATATATTATATATATAGCAAGTTATATATATATATATATATTATATATATATAGTATATATATATTAATAATAAATATTATATATTATAAATATATATATATATATATAATATATATATATATATATATAACCCCTACAGTTCTTGAGATGTTTTGTTTTGAGTGCATAAAAAATAAAAACACTAATAATAAAAAACACAAAAATATGATTTTTTAAAGGTTAAAAAAACTCAAGTATACAAAATACTGATAATTTTTATTGATGTTTATTAAATATTATTGAAAAATTGATTCCCTTATATTACTTATATTATATATATTATAATAATATATATTATATATATATATATAATATATAATATATATATAATATATATTATATATATATATATTATACTACTTATATTTTATAATATATATATATTATATATATATTATATATTATATAATATAAAATATACCGCTATATATATATATATATTTATATATAATATATATATTATATATATATAATAATATATATATATATATATATTATATTATATATTATATATATAGTATATATATATATATATTTATAGTATTATATATATTATATATTATATATATATATATATAGTGCCTAAAAAATTAAATTGGTAAAGCTTCAAAACTATAAAAACATGTTATCTGTGTAATAAAAAAACAAAATATTTTTTAAAGTAGGTTAAAGAAAACAAACAAAAAACCATCATTTTCTCTTGTTTTTTATAAAAAAAAAACAGTTTCTCTAGAAAATGGTTTTTCCACCTGATATATATATATATATATAATTATATATATTATATATATATATATATAATATATATATAATAATATTATATATATATATATATATATATATATATATATATATATATGCGAGGTCTATGTTTAGGGCAACGAAGAACAATCTAGGTTAGGTCTAGGTTAACGGCATTGTCAATCCAAATAGGTTAGGCCATGATTTTGGTCCATATTAGTTCAGGTTATGATAAGATTTGTTATGTATACACAGATTTGCTACTCTGTGTATACATAACAAAACCTATCATAACCTGAGCTAGCAAGGTCCTAACTAATATGGATAGACGATGCGGTAAACCTAGACCTAACCTAGATTCAAATTTTTTTAAGGATATTTGAGAAAATTACCGGTAAATATAAATTATTTAAGTAAATTATTTAGCTAATTTTTAAGCTTTAAATATTAAAATTTTTAAATATTTATCTCTTTTACCTAGTTGACCACTATTATAAATTGGGAGATCATAGAATTTTGGTAGATCATATACTGATACAGTATCCATATTTCAAAGTGAAAAGCGTTAAAAACAATACTGATAAATTAAAAACATTGTTTTAACATTTTTTTAAAAGTTTTATTTATTATATAATATCGTTATATAATATTTTTGAATATTTCATTATTTATTAAATTTCACCTTCAAAATTTGGTAGACTACATGAGTTTTTTCTTGAAATGGCATAAAATATGCATTAAATAAAACATTAATATTAAATTAAAACTTAACGTACGAAAGATTTATTTTTTTTCTCGTAAATTTGAGTAAATGTTAATTATCTGATTTGAAAAAAAAAACACTTAAAACGTTGTTCTATTATTCCAAGGTTTCTCCCAGTATATACTCGTATCTATCTATCTATCTAT
>JABUQX010082923.1:20000-40763 GCA_015478945.1 Trachelipus rathkii | reverse complement strand
AGTGAATTCTGAATAATTATATCCAATAGTATAAGTATAGTTAGTTAATATTCTAGCAATGGCACTCATTGTAAATATAAATACACAATATAATCAATTAATCAATAAATAATCTATATAATTAATAGTTATAATACTACTTATCTACATTTTAATAAGTAACAAATTATATTACTCTATATATATTATATATATTATATTAACTTAATAATATAAATTATATAGTTCAAGTTTAGTATAGTATAGTTTAAGTTGTTCGTTGTATAGACTTAGAATTAAGTTAGATTAGTTAGGTTGAGTTAAGTTAGATTCTTAGAAATGTGCTTCTTATCTATATATATTACTAGTATATTAAAATAAACTATATTAATACTATATATTATTATATTTATATATATTATATTATTATATATTTATTAATATAAATATACTATTATATATATATTCTTTCAGTGGTTGAAACTTAGAATTGAGCTTCAATAACAATGATACATAAATAATTAAAAAACAGAACAATATTACTTTTTTATTGTTTTTTCACACTTGGTTCGCAAGACCATGACCTTGCACGAGACAAAGGATATTTCCCTATTCCCCGATAGTTACTTACACTATAACCACATTCTAAAATTTGTTACGAAATAGCTACATAAGATCACGTTAAGGGAAAGTTGATTATAATTGACGCGAGGAAAATCGAGCTATCATATAAAATATAAAACGGTTTAATAACGCGTTAAATCATATATATATATATATATATATATATTACGCATAAAAAAAAATTTTCTCTTTTTAATTTATTAAGTTAGATATTTTTATTAATTTCTAATTTAATATCTAATATTAATATATAATATAAATAAACTAACTTAATATAAATTATATTATATATATATTATAATATAAATATTATATATATCAACTACTATATACTTATTTAAAAATAATAGTAGAGAAAATAAATAGTTAATTCTTACAATAATTAAAACATAAACTACCCCTGTTGATATAGGTAAAAAAGTGAGATAGGATAGCAACCAACAAACTCGCAAGACAGGCCAGAGCAGACACTAGATAATATATATTATACTATACTCTATATCACGATATATATATATATCCGTAACAACTATTCATAAAAAAATAAATATATATCTAAATTCATAATTACAAAGTGAATAATCTTATATTATCATAAATATCATATATAAATATAATAAAACAAATTATATATATTATTAATACTAATAATACAAGCAATTAGATGATAAATATATTTTCAACTCGATCTAAGCATGGCTATTTAACTGAAATGCTTTGTTAAAACCACTAATTAAAAAATTAAACCAAGGATTATTTTCCGTCATCCCATTGGTAATATAATCATAAATTTAACACGGCGAGCTTAATAAATCGACATCATGCTTTGCTTTCAATAATTTATAATATATTTATATATATAATAATATAAATTAATAAAATAAATATCTACTATCACATACTCAACTGTATACCTATAATTAATTATTAATAACATAATATAGAATTATCTATATTACCTTATCTATAACTAATCTATATATATATCACAGAATACCTTCAAGCGTATCTATATACCTAGGTAATTTCAATATTGATTATAATAACGCAAAACTATATTCATATACTTCTTAAACCTCACCTATATACTAATAACCTATAAATATACTATATCAGATATAAATATTATAATATATATATATATTGTCTATATACTATACTATAATATATCCTAAACGTTATAATAATCTAATATATACATATAATTAATCAAATATAATTATATCCATATTCCCATAATACCTATCTTATAATATACATATTATATACTATTATAATAGTTAAATATATAATTTTTAACGAAAAAGTTATAAAACCGAAAGTCTCTCTCCTCATACATCTCTCTCTTCTCATACATCATACTCAATCTCATCTCCAGCAAAACTCATCATCTAATCTCTTCTCAATCTTAACTCTTACTCCTCTCAGCAATCCTCTCTCACATCTCTCTCATCTTCATCTCTCTCGTGATCTTTTCCTTCTAAAATCCTCATACTTTTAAAGATTAGGTATATATATTTTAGGATGATAACAATTCTAAATCTATAATTGTATACAGGTTCCTGCCCTGCAACCTCTCAAAAATTTATATCGCTTAGAAACAATACCGGGATCACAAATATGTAAATACTTAGAATAAACACTTGAAATTTGCCACATATGAATTAAAAAAGATACATAAGTAAAATAATAAATAAATTATACTTTAAAAATAGTAAAAAACAATATAAAGGGAGAGAGGGAGGCGAGAGAGGAGAGAGAGAGAGAGAGAAGGAAGAAGAGAGAGAGAGAGAGAGAAGCAGAGGAGGCCAGAGGAAAGAGAGAGAGGAGAGCAGAGAGAGAGAGAGAGAGAGAGAGGACATAAATTTATTTTTTTCTAAAACAATAATAAGATTGGTTTTCCAACTTTTAAGACTAAACAAACATATATAGATACGGTATTTAAACGGTTACTACCTACCTAGCGCGTTCGTGTCTAGGGTAATTCGAAAGAACTCTTAATATATTATAGCACTAATCTTATCTACCTATAATACTAAATATACCATATATATTCTCAATAATATATTACTAACTATATATCCATCAAATATCAATACATAATAATATTATATATATATTCTACATAACTCACTATTTATAGTACTTTATACTATATACAATATTTAATTATCACTCTTATATACCTTATATATAATCTCTAATATATATATACCAGCTTCCCATAGTTATCTAAACTATAACCTCATATCATCCATCTCTACTAATTTCTAAACATAATACTACCTCTATTAATACATATACACTAATATATATATATCTATATACTACTCATAGATAAATATCTATAGATTATAATATATACTACCATAACACAGATAATATACTACTTATATATACTTATATATAATAATATATATATATATACACATACCCCACACACAAAACTATATACCTAGCCCAATCCCTACCTCATATATATATTACTACTATACTATTTCATACACTATAATCTATCATATAACCCAATAATAATATATATATTCTTCTATCTATATGTATATTATATATCAGTCACACTCTCACCTATATATCAATCTAATATATATCACCCTGTATATCACATTACACCCTAATATCAAATACAAATCATAATATAACTCATAAACGAATTCCACCTACTCTCATAATAACTACAATATATTGTATTTAATGCTCTATATTTATAACAAACAGGTTCTTCTAAACACGTCATACAAAGATCCTTCTTTGTCTTTCCTTTTCTTCGTTTTGCTGCTAAAACCCTCACCAAACACCACTCATTATCAGTGTTAGTAACAAAAATCAACTATTCTTAACTATCAGTAACATCCCAGTTATCATCGTAGAGCATTACCCTCTTGTGGTTCAATAGTCACAGAGTAAAACGAAATCTTGACACACAAGATGTTAATTCCCTATATTATCTATTAATACACAAACATAACATATTGCTTTTATTCTTTCTAACTCAAAAATTCAAAAATAAGGGGACCTCGAGCTATCTTGTAAAAAAAAAAATTGATACAGACCTTTATACTATGCTTAGAGTTTGATTCACAGCATTACAAATAGCCACCTCTGCATAAGCATCCTCCTATACTACTCAATATATATATTATACCATAACTAATATAAACTAATTACCTCTCATATAATATAACTATACTCATCTATAATACTTATACCTTAAACCACATAAAATATATACTATAAAATACTCATATAAATACTAATAAAAACCTGACTCAACTACTTACTAATCGAAATAATATAATATAACTATACTATAACTACACATATAAATTATTAATAGTAATAACATACTATACTATATATCTATACTCATAATCCATCCTTATTATCACCTACTCTACACAATATCAATTATAATATAATAACTAATACAACCCCTGTATAGTATATTTCCATACCCCACCTCCTATATATCTAACTCACTACCTCATATATTACCTCCAATATTGGGAACCCATCTAAACTCTGTCGTGCCTAGAGAGACGAGACGAGAGAGGCACGAGAGAGAGAGAGAGAAGAGAGACAGAAGAAAGAGAGAGAGCAAGAGAGAGAAAGAGAGAGAGAGAGAGCAGAAAGAAGATGAGCAGAGGAGAGACGGCCTCAAAACGACGAGAGAGAGATTCGAAACGAAACGAGATATTAACAATTTTCAAAAAAAGATATAAAAATATATAAAAAACAGAAACAAGGTAATTATCTTTTGACATTAAATATATAATCATAACAATAATAATAGGTATAATACTACATTATATATACTATATACATATACGAAATTCAGTTTTTTATACCTAATAGAAAAATAGTATTATATACAATAACAAATGAGTAATAATTCATTAAAACAAAAAACAAAAATATAAAAAAAATAAATAAATATAAATAACTAAATAATAATATAAGTAAAGATCTATAGAATTAAGGTCAATCATAATATTATGAAGATAACAAGACTCGAAGGGTCCCGATTGCTTGGACACTTATTACATAAAAAAAAAAAATAAACCTAAGAGTAGATAGAATGAACTGAAACATTTTCTCCGAAAAGAGAAAGACTTTACCAATGCAATAGAACTGATGAACTATACAAAATGAAAGACCTAATAATCAAAAAGGATATCAGTACGAATCAATACTAAAGTGATAAAAATAACGATGTTAATTCAAATATGTGAAAAAAATGCAGCTTGATATAGGTAAAAACACAAGATATAATAAAGAGGACGAAATCGTTGAAGATAGATAGGTCATCAGAATCACAAGATTAAAAGACACGGATGAACGAGCAAAAATATACTATATTAGTACATAATCCCACAAGGAACCCAGCAGGATGTTAAATTGTCATGACAATACTCAGAGCTCAATAAGATACAAAACAACACTTAATAACAGATTGGTGAAAGGATCCATCTAATTATCACCACGCATCGAAGATGTTACTAACCAACACTAACACTACAACTATAATAACATTCCTACGACCCTTACTAACGCACCATCACTCCTAACCTTACATCTTCACTAGACTTAACAAAAAAAATATAAATAAGTTCCTTCCATCAATTACATTACATTACTTAACCTTACCATTAACTTACCCCACCTACCACTAATCCTAAAATAACTAACTAACTAACTAACACAAGTATATACTAATAACTATTCTACTATACCTCACTCTCCATATAATATTATATATATATTAATATAAATTATAATATTTAATATAATAAAATAATCTAATCCTATATATATATATATATATATAATTAATACAATACTACTACATAATATTATTTATATATAGTTTGTTGATTATCAGCTATCCCGATTAAGATTAGCCGATTTTATTTTAAACCATACTAAAATCGAACACAATGAACAGCAAAGCCTCATAGTTTTAAAAGATTGAACTTTTTTTTCTATTAGTTAGTTAGTTATTTATTGACATAAATGGAATAAATACATTACTATATAACGTTTAGTTAAATGGGAAGTGAATAAATATAACAGTTTAGTAGAGGGCTAATACTAAATTTTATAATTGGTTAAGTAAGATTAAATGATATCTAAAAAATAATTAGGATTTGTTTTTTTCAATATTCTTAAAGGTGTGGAAGCTCAATTATTATAATTTTATTAGCGACAAAATTGTGAATTTTTTGTTTTACAGTTTTATATTAAGAAGAATGAAACATTATAATCTTGAATGGTTTCACAATATTTTACAGAAACTGATGCAGGAAATTTTTTTCAGACGTATGAATTTTTTAGTTCAAAATAATTGTAGTAGAATATAATAATAATTAATAATAATAATAAAATAAATAATAATAATTAAATAATATAATAATATGAAATAATATATATAAAATAAAATATTATAATAAAAATAAAAATAAATAAAATAAAATAAAAAATAATTAATAATATTATAATAATATAATAATAATAATATATAATATATTAATATAATAATTAATAATTAATAATATAATATATAATAAATAATAATAATATAAATAATCTAATTCAGTTTTTAGCAATTTTAATTTAGTCCAATTAACTATTGCGAGTAAGTGAGGTTTAGGCTCAAGGAGTATATTTCCTTAGGGGGCTCGAGCCAGATGGGGACAGAGGGGGGGGACGAAAGCCCCGTACGTCCAGTACCGGTGCAGCGTGTGCTAGAGGCCGGAGGACCCGACTCCTGATATTATGCGGTCTACCTCTGGGTTCGTTAGGTTTATAGAATAATAAAGACTGGACATAAAAATGTAGTTAATATATTATATATAGTATTATTATATATATATTATATATATATATATATATATATATTTATATATATTATATATATTTAAATTATTATCTATTATAATTATTCTATATATGTATATTTATATATATATACTAATATAATATATATATTATATATATATATATTATTATATTATTATATTTATATATATTATATATATATATATATATATATGGGTTTTGGGTGAGTGCAGATGATGCCGATATATTGGAAAATCGAATTAATTATGATATCAAATATACCTAGAAAAATTATAAATTTAAATGCAAATGAAATATTTGTGTTGGTGAAGCTCGACAACTTTTTTTTATTTACTTTTTTTGTTTTTTATATATTCATAATTTTATATATATATATTATATATTATATATATATATATAATATATTATATTTATTAATATTATATATATATATATTATATATATTATATTTATATTTTATATTATAATTATTTATCTATATTATATATATTATATTATTATATATTATATATATTTATATATATATTATATGTTATATATATTATATATATATATATATATATATATCTATATATATATATATATATATATATATATAGAGAGAGATGAGAGAAGAGGAGAGAGAGAGAGAGAGAGAGATTAGGATTTACTTTTTTCTTGTTATTTAGGTTAGATTATTTTTTATTGTTACTTTTAGCTTACGTAAATTATGTAAGGTTCATGCTTAGATTAATTTTTGAATTGTTATTTGATTAATAGTAGGTTATGATAGAATTATTTTTTGACGTTTTTAGTTAGGTTAGGTTTAGGTTGGTTAGTTAAGTTAGGTTAGGTTACGGTTAGGTTAGGTTAGGTTAGGTTAGGTTTAGGTAGGCCAGGTTAGGTTAGGTTGGTTTTTTAGTATTTGGTTATATTGGAGTTTAGGTGATTAGGTAAAATATTATATTTTTTATGATATTATTTTTTCAGGTATGTACGAATCTATTCTCATTAAAAATAAAATTCCAACAGGAATTAGCATAAAATAAACTGGAAGTATACAGTAACAGATGTTGGGAGTTCTATAAAAATATTGGAAGTCATGAGTGGTACAATTTTATCCATTATCATGATCAATCAATTTCTAGATAAAGTTATATATATATTATATATATATATATATATTATAAGTATATTATATATTAAATTATATATATATATAATATTATATTATTATATTTTATATATATATGTATATATGGATATAATTTTGTGTGTGTGTGGTTGTGTGAAGCTTTTTTTTAAATTGATACTTCTTTTGTCGTATTATTTATTTTCGTAAATCGAAAAAAGAAATTAAATTAACTTCGTATTCTCCCTCATTTATGATATTTTTGGTTCTTCCACAATTATACAGAATATAGAGCGCATTCCAAACTCTACTAAGATCCCTATTATATATATATTATATTATATATTTATATATATTATATAATAATATAATATTATCTATTTAATATTCTATATATATATATATATTTATATATATATATATAAATAATATTATATATACTATTATTATATATATATTAATCTTATATATATAATATTATATATATAATAATACTATTTATAATATATATAATATATATATATATAATATATTATATATATATATATATATATATATATATTATTAATATATATATTATATAATTATATATAGATTTTACTATATATATATATAATATATATATTATAGTTATGATTTATTCATCTATCTTAACAATCGAAAGTTAAGTAATGACTAATATTTTGGAAATTTAATTTTTTACCTTTTTTTTTGTAAAATAAACACGAAAAAAAGAAGCATTATATTTCTGAAAATGAAGCTTATAGGATTTATATATATATATATTTATATATTATATAGTTATATCATTTATATATATATATATATATTATTTATTATATATATATATTATATATATTTATATATTATATATATATAATATTATTATATAATATTATTATATATATTATACTAATATATATTATAATATATATATTATATATTTTATACAAATTATAACTTATTATATATATATATTATATATATATATAAATATATATACATATAATATATATATATATATATATTTATATATATATATATATATATATATTATATATATATATATATATATATATATATATATATATATATATTATATATGATGATTTAAATTTAAAACACAACTATCATGAGAATTCTTAAAATTACAAACAGGGGAAGGAATCATTGTTGAATCTGGCAAAATTTTATTGCGAAACTGTAACAAAAAAAAAAAAAAAAAAAAAAAAAAAATCTTCAAAACTAGGAACATTTATATTCAAAACGATTCATGTAGAGATTTATTAATAAATGGAAAATAATAGTAATAAATAAATATTGGCTATTTTTTTTTTTAGGAGCAGGGGACATATATATATATATATTCATTTGGTAAGTATCTACACACGGCAATGTAGGGGGTCGAGCCGACGGGGAACAAGGGGGCGGACGTTTTCCATACACGTAGGGGAGGGGCGGAGGAACCCCGCGACACCAAATACAAAAGAGCGGGGTTTCCGGAGACCCTCCCCTGGGGGGGAATTTGTCTACCGAGTTCCCCGGAAGGCCGAGAGACCCGACTCCTGCTATCGGGTATACCCTTGGGGGTATTCTTTAGTAAAAAAACAAAAATATTTAAATAGAAAGTCTATTTATTTTAACGAGTACATAAAAGGTCTCTAAATAGGATTTCTAATCATATTACTCAAGTCCTACCATAATTTTTTTTTTTTTTTTTTTTTTTTTTTTTTTTTCTTTTTTTTTTTTTTTTTTTTTTTTTTTTTTTTTTTTTTAAATTTTCTATCTTAAATTTTACCAGGATTCCAAATGTATTCCGTTTTCGTTATAATTTTCAAATGTTATTAAACTATATTATTTTTATAATTTAAAAAAAAAAATTTTTTTTTATATATCATATATTTTCCGCACTAAAAATTGGACCAGCATTCCAGCAATGTAATTTTTTCTGGTAAGCTATGTACGTTTTTGAGATATAAGTTGTGGCTTTAAACCAAATTTCACTAATTATGCTTTACAAACTTTAAGTACATAAGCAAATTTAAAAAGGAAATAAAATTGCCATAAGCCTAAATTTTTGTTCGCGTTTAGTGTGAAGTAAAAAAATATATATATCATTCTTTTTACTGTTTTTCATTTATTTTAAAAAAATTTTTTCCAAAATAATTGTATATTTTTCCAAAATGATTTAGTATCGTTTTTCGTTAGTGCGACACCGTTCTACGACATTTACCTATATATATATATATATAATTATATAATATATATAATATTTTGATATATATGATATACTATATATATATATATATATATATATTATATATATATTATATATATATATATATATATTTATATATATTATATATAAGTATGTAAACGCAGCATCAAAAATATTTCACTTTTTTAAAAATATTTAATATAAAAAGTGATTGTCAAATAATTAAAATATTTACAATATTTTGAACTTTTGGAATCAAATGTCGTATTGGTTAGTATCAATATCACCAATTTTAAAAAAAGCAAACAAAAAAAAAAAAAAAAAAAAAAAAAACGGCATAAACAACCAGGTCCTATATATTTGAATGCATGTCGTCCGACTTAAATTATTGTTACTATAATATACTGCAATATATTAAAAAAAAATAAAACGCGGAGTATATGCTGGAACGATTTATGCTAGCAAGCAAAATTTTAGTACGTTTTATGTTCAGAAATTGCGGCGTTTTTTTAAATTTTTTTTATTTATTATTTTTTTTTTTTAACAATCCAGAGTGAAATAATGATATAAAGTAAACTATCTTATGTTTTGCATTAAGTAAAGGAGATTTTTTTCATAATTTTTAGAAAAAAAAGCTGCTTTAGTATTAAAGTTTCAATTTGATTTTAAGCTTTTCACTTCAATTTTATGAATGTGTTCGAATTCATACAATCGATATGTATATGAAGGTGGAAGCTGAATAAGTAGTAAGGGTAGCAAACAACTGCAGCAAGGTCACATCCGGAAGTTGCAACGGATGTTTGCAAATGTGGCAAGCACAACTTTTGCACCATTGGGTTTTTTCAAAGCTTGAGTGTCAGCTGGGGTTTTTGAGGTCGGTGGAGACCGAATTTAGGTTGGAAGGACGATTCCGAAGGTTTTGAGCCTGCACTCAGGATTTTGCCCACAAAAGGGGGCGAGCCCCTCAAAGGGGGCTTTTGGTTCCTAGAGTTTCAAATGATCGATAGATATTTTTGATAGATTAACGATTTATCGTGATCGATTACCCCTATATCGATGGTTAAATCGTCTTTCTACGTGCTCAGGTTGACTGAAAAATGAAAAATGGTAACGAAGAAAATAATTAATAATTACATTCGTTAATGTATGTAGTAATGCCCCAGCCGACAACTATTCATATACAATGCATAGAGATCTATTAGGCTTAGGGGGAGTTGATAGGCCCGAAGGGCTAATAATCCGCAAACAGACAAAACGAAAGGTTGTGTCTGTGTTTTGTTAGTCTTTTTAGATAATATGGGCGCGCGTGCGCATACACAACACACATCACAACGGTGACGCGCCCTTTTCGGCTAGGAAGGAATAGAGCTTATCGCTTTCCACAAACTTGGTTATCTGTAACTTGTTGTGATAACTGTCACGCGAGTTTCTGAGTGACCGTAGGTTCCCCTAAGGGGGTGCTGCCTTAGCGCCAAGGTAATTCGTCTGGAAAACCATGTTTAGGCTTACGTATACGGAGGAACATTTGGATGTGAGTTTATGATGAACGTTAAATATAGTCGGAAGAACGAGATTAGTCATCTGCGTCCCCTCGTAAGAGGGGAGCGCTGCCCCCTTAAAAAAATGATCGTAGAAAGCTGAAACTTGGAGGCTGGGTTAGGAGTCGGAGTCGGGAGACGGGAGTCGGAGACGGAGACGGAGTTGGAGGCTGGGTTGAGGAGTCGGAGTCGGAGACGGAGTCGGAAACGGAGACGGGAGTTGGAGTCCAGGGACCCAGGAGGGGGGTCCCAGTTGAAAAAAGAAGAAGAAATGCATGGAATGCAAAAAGAGGAAGAAAGAAAGGAAGAAGAAAGGAAGAGGAGGAGGAGAGGAGGAAGGAAGGAATGAGGAAGGAGGAAGGATTCAGAGTTGGTAGTGGCAACGGTGCTGGATCCACTGCGGTGCCGAGTTAATAAATTTTTGTGTAAATCATACATGTTGGTGTTTTATATAAGTTATCGAGTCTGTAGATTTCGAAATCTTTTCTCAAAACTCAGAAAAAAAAATAAAAAATAAAATAAATAAATAAATAATAAACTAAATAATTTCTTAACTATAATCGAGTTAGTTGACTTAAAATTTAAGTTTTTCATACCATAAGCAGTAAATATAAATCAAACCACTATCCAACCCAACCCTCCTGACCAGTTGTGATCTATTGATCTATGATCTATTGACTATTTGATCTATTGATCTATTATATTTTTTATATTGATTATGGTCAAATTTTTACTAAAATTGTCATGTTTTAATACCTAAAGCAGTAAATCACTAATCAAACCACTATCCAACTACCTCATACCCTTCTGTGATCTAATTGATCTATTGATTAAGGTCAATTTTTTAACTAAATTGTCATGTTTACATACTTAAATAGTAAACTAAAATAAACCATATCCACCACCTCCTGACAGTCTGTGACTAATTGATCTATTGATCTATTGATCATTGATCCTTTGACTCTATTGGATCTATTGATTAAGGTCAAACTTTTTACTAAAATTGTCATGTTTTTACATACTAAATCAGTAAATCACTAATTCAAACCACTACTACCATCCTGACCAGTTTATGATCTATTGATCTATTGATCTATTGATTCGTCACATTTTCGAGTATAATTTGAATAAACATAACATAAAATCAAGTTTTTATACACTGACCAACGAATATATGCTAAGTAACAAAGGTTTCACAGACACGCTAACTTCTTATAAAACCTGAATTAAGAAATCCCCCAAAAAATTTATTATGACAACCTTAAGCACGAATAAACTGCTAACATTAAAAAGTTCCACACTTAACAAAAAAGTAACTAACTAGCATACAAAAACGTAACCATATTCACACATTTTTCATGCATATCTTTAACATTCAATGTTATTTTACATTAACAATAGTAACATTTATCAACAGATCTTATTCAGTATCCTAACCTAATATTTGATATGAACTACGAATAAAATGGCAACACACACACAACACGCACACCACACACACACCACCCCCATAACTCGTCAAACACACCCACACCACACACCCAAACAATATACACAGGGAATTTCCTCCTTCAACTGTCAAGTTCAAAGTTAGAAAATTAAAGAATTGAAAAAATTAAAAAAAAAAAAAAAAAATTAACAAAGTTAATTGCAAAATAAAAAGACAATCAATTAAAGATTTAAAAAAATTAAAAATTTAAAATTAAATAATAAATGATAATTAAAAAGAGATACATTGCAAATAAACATTGCATAAGATAATTAAAAAATTAAAAATTAAAAATTAAAAAAATAAAAATAAATAAAAAATTAAAAAAGTATATAAAAAAATAACCTTACAAAAGAAATTAAAATTAAAAAAATAAAAAATATAAAATTATAATAATTAAAAAAAAATTAAGACATAAGTATAATTGCAAATAGATCATTTATAAAAGCAAAAGATTAAAATTAAAAAATTAAAAACCAAAGGAACAAGTGCTTACATCTGTTAGGATCCTTTCAAAATTTAATCGACAGAAAAGCAAAAAAAAAAAAAAATAAAAAATTAGAAATTAAAATAAATAAAAATTAAACAGAAAGTACAAATAACTACAAAAGAAAATTAAAAAATTAAAAAAAATTAAAAAAATTAAAAAATTAAATAAATAAAAAAATTAGACAAGTAGAATTGCAAAATAAATTGCACAAAAGAAATTTCATATTCAAAATTAAAAAAATTAAAAATTAATGAAAATTAGATAATTATAGATTTAGGGGACGAAATTCACTATGATAGATAATTTAATAAAAATGAGAATAAAAGATGTGAGATAGCAAACAGACTCCTGCTGAAATGCTTTAAAATAAAATAAAAATAAAATTATAATAAATTAACACAAGAATAAATAATGTCAAATAAAAAATTATAAAAATAGTAACATATATGTATGGTTTTCAACTTAGGGATAAAAATTTATATTAGTTAACGTTTATAAAAATGAAAATGAGATTGGAAAATAGAAATGTCAGTCTTCAACATTTAGCAAAGATGGGTTTTTATGCAGATGGCAATCGATTGACGATAATGTACATGTTGACAGAATCAGTTCATGTAACTAAATGATATTAATTATTAACCGATGTTAACATTTATCAAAGATTTATCATGTCCCTAACCTACTAATTGTACTGAACTAAGACATAATAGACACACCACACACAACACACCACCACCAACACCACATAACCACAACACAAACACCACACACAATTCATCAATAACTCGTCTACAACTATCAATAATACCGAATAATGACAACAAGTTTTTTCCCCAAACAAACATAAAAATCAGCAAAATTTATCCTGACATAACATAAATCAAGTACTCATTTAGAATAAAATAACATCACAGTAAGCGTATTAGTTTTCTGATTTTTAAAGCAAGTTAATAGTAAATGCAGTAATAAACCACCCTCCCTGCAGTACCTACCAATACAGCTATGATTAATGAACTATTGATTCAGGTCATCTTATCGAGTATACATCTTTGGATCAGCACAGGTTAAAGACTTTATTACAAAATCCTTTCGAAGTGACTAATCTATGCAAAGATACCAAACTTTGACTATGAATTCGACACTATATTCATCAAAGTGTAATAGTCTCGAGTAACATCATTTGATCTATGAATAAAACGTAGATATTAGAAAAATTCTCAGGCAAACCTGACATTACTCAACAAAAACTTTAACCTAGGCTCACGTTTTCTAAAACAATTATCGTAGGTTTAACACAGTAATAATCCTTCAAAAACTAATATATATATATAGATAGTTTATTTCAACACGGTATAGTAATATTTACATAAGTACTTGAGTCGTTTATCTACGCAAGAGTTCTAAGCCCATCCTCCCGAGAAGAACCCAGGTGGCCATTGCAACAGGGTGTGAATCTGAGAGGGGGATCACCGAAGGGTGTGCGGGTTTTTGGGCGCTCAGCGAGGGCTGAGGCCTTACCCCCTCCTACGGAGGGGTAATGCCGCTTACACCTTCGGGGTGATCCCCCTCTCGGATTCACACCTTTCAATGGGCTATCCTTTCGGGGAGGGGGGGTTTTCTTCATGGAGGTGATGTGTTGCTTTAGATACTCTTGGTTAATGGAACTGTTTACTCGTAAGTTAGGTGAGTTATGTTAAATTACTATGACCGGGTGAAATTAACACTGTTTTGTAGAGAAATGATGAGTTTTGTAAGATATTACTGTGTTCTGACGATGATGTGTTAGAAAACGTGAGCTTAGGTTTTTTTGCTGAGTAATGTCAGGTTTGCAGCGAGAATTTTGCTAATGTCTACGTCTATTCATGAGTTCAAATGAGTTTATACTGAGACGATTGACACTTGATGAACGATAAGTGTATCATAGTTCAAGATGTTGGTATCTTTGATAGATGGTCACTTTCGAAAAGGGATTTTGTTGATATACGTCTTTTACTGTTGCTGATCCAAAATGTACTCGAATATGACTAATCAATGGTCGATAGTATATAGGCGGGTGGATGGGTGGGATGAGGGATGGAGTGGTTTGAATTTCTGATTTACTGGAATTTACTGCTTTAAAATCAGTATACTATTACGCTTTTTTTGACGATTTTATTCAAGAACTTTTATTTATGTTATGTCAGGATATTTTGTTATTTTAATGTTATGTTGGTTAAACTTTGTTATGTTTGCATTTATTCGCTGGGATTTGATATTGACGAGGTTATGATGAATTTGTGTGTGCTGTGTGTGTGTGTGTGTGTGTGTTTGTGTTTTTGTGGTGTGTGTGTGTTTTATTCTTAGTTCATTACAATGTTAGGTTAGGACTGATAATCTTTGATAATGTTATATCGTTTAATAATATTATATTACTGTTTACTATAACTGATTCTGTTTAACATGTATATCGTCAATTGCATTGCATCTTGCAAAGATAAACTGTTTTTCTAAATTCTGTCATGCATTTCTATTTTTAAATTTCATTTTCATTTTATAAACGTTTAATATTATATTTTTTTCCTAAGTGGAACATACAAATTTACTATTTTTTTATAATTTTTTATTTTACATTTATACTGTGTTTAATTTTATTATTTAAATTTTTATTTTTTATTTTTTAATTAAGTCTATTATTTGGTTGGTATAAATAATACTTATATGTCATTTCTTATTTTTTATTTTTAATTTAATTCTTATTTTTCTAACTTTTTTTTTGTAAGTTTTGTATTTATAATCGTTTAATTTTTTTATTATTTTATTTTTTTATTTTTTATTTTTTTAACTTTTTTAATTTCTTAATTTTCGTTTTATTTTGTATTATCATTTTGTTTAATTTTTTATTTTTTTATTTTTTTTATTTTTATTTTTTATTTTTTTATTTCTTTTGTAAGTTTTATTTTGCATTTATACTTTGTTTAATTTTTTTTATTTATTTTAATTTTTTAATTTTTTAATTATTTTAATTTTTTTATTTTCTTTTGTGAGTTTGTTGTTGCATTTCTTGTTTACTTTTTTATCTTTATTTTTATTTCTTAATTAGTTTTTATCTTTTAATTTTTATTTCCTTTTGCAAGTTTGATTTTGCATTATTCTTTGTTTCTTTTTTTATTTTTTTAATTTTTTATTTTTTAATTTTTTTAATTTTATTTTCTTTTGTAAGTTTTATTTTGCAATTATACATTTGCTATTTTTGTCTCAATTTTTTTGCATTTTTTTCATTTATAATTTTTGTATCTCTCTTTCTTTTGTATTTTTTTTTTGTGCGTTTCCTTTGTTTAATTTTTGTCTATTTATTTAAATTTGTATTTTTTAATTTTTTTGTTTTTTTTATCTTGTGTATGGTTTTCTTTTTGAAATTATAACTTTATGGAAATTTATTTATTTATTTTAATTTTTTTAATTTTTCTAATTTTTTTTATCTTTATTTTCTTTTGTAATTTTTTTGCTATTTTACTTTGTTCAATTTTTTCTTTATTTATTTTGTTTTTTAATTTTTGCTTTTTTAATTTTCTTAATTTTATTTTGTAAGTTTCTTATGGAAATTATCGTCAAAATTTTTTTTTTTTTTTTATTTTTTTTTAACATTTTCCATTAGCTAACATGGAACTTTGACAATGCTAGCAGTTTATTGTGTGTTGTGGATCTTTGGTGTTGTGGTTTATGATTTTGTGTGTGGTATTTGTGTTTGTGCATTTTATTCTTTAAGTTCATTACCATAGTTAGGGTTGAGGATATGATAATCTCTTTGGATAATGGTACTATTGAATCTGAAAATTACATTGACATGTAAAGTAAAGCTGAGAAAGTTCTGAGTAGGCTTGTTTCTGTATGCTTGTTGTTACTTTTACTGTTGCTAACGTGTGGACTTTGTATACTGTTAAGCATTTATTGTGCTTAAGGTATGTTGGTTTGTCGTCTGTACATTATTTTTTAGATTTCAGGTTATCCTTGTTAGCGTTATTAGTGTGAAAACTTGTTACGGATTAGCATATATCGTTGATCATGTATAAAAGATGATTTTTATGTTATGTTTATTCAAATTGATACTCGAAATCAATAGATCAATGATCAATAGATCATAGATATCAGACTTGGTCGGAGGGTAGGTTTGGGGTGGTTTGATTTAGTGAATTTACTGTTTAAGGGTATGTACACAATGCTTTTAGTAAAATTCTGCTCTCAATAGACTAATAGATCAATAGGTCAGATCAATAGATAATATGATATAGATCCACTGGTCATGGGCGAGGTGTTGGATAGTGGGTTTGATTTCGTGATTACTCTTTAAGGTTATGCTAAACCTGACAATTTTATAAAATTGACCTTAATCATAGCATCAATGATTACAGATGGTCAGGAGGGATGGATAGTGGGTTTGATTTTAGTGAATTTACTGTTTTAGGGTGATTGTAAACTGACATTTTAGTTAAAAATTGACCTAATCATGATCAATAATCAATAGATCAATAGATCATAGATTCAATAGATAATGGATACAACTGGTCAGGAGGTTGGAATAGTGGTTGAATTTAGTGATTTTACTGCTTTAGGGTATGTAAAATTACAAATTTTTTAACAAAAATAAGTGTAGAAATTTTTTTTTATTTATTTATTTATTTATTATTTCTTATTTTTTTCTTGATGGTTTGAACCATTATTTTCTAAATTACGACTCGATAACTATCTAAAGACCAACTTGTATCATTAACAAATTTAATACTCGGACACCGCACCGGCTCCAGCAACGGTGCCAGTACCAACTCTGATCCTTCTCATTCTTCTCTTCTCTTTCCTCTCTTCTTTTTTGTTCCTTTCTTCTTCCCTTCTCTGTTTTGCATTCCATGCATTTTTTCTTCTTTTTTCAACTGGGGACCCCCTCCGGGGGGTCTGGACTCCAACTCCGTCTCCGTTTCGTCACCGTCTCCGATTACGACTCCTCAACCCGCTCAACTCCGTCCGCTCGACTCCGTCATCCGACTCGATCCTCACCAGCTCCAAGTTCAGTCTTCTACGATCATTTTTAATTTTTTGTGGGACAGAAGCTTCCCTCTTTACGAGGGGAGCAGAGGGAGTATCTCGTCTCCGACGAGGATTACGTCCTAATATACTCACGTCCAATTTCCTCCGGATACGTTAAGCTACATGGTTTTCAGGCCGAATTTGCCTTGGCGTAAAAAGGGGGGCACCCTTAGGGGTGAACCTCCGGTAACCAAAACTCCGTGGGATCAGTTTATCAACTCAATGCATGATCAAGTTTTGAAAGCGATAGGCTATATATCTTCACATAGCGAAAGCGGTGACGTTCGTGATTCTGTGTGTGTGTATGCGACACGCCGCGCAGTAAATAAAAAAATAATACAGACAACACAGACCAACTTCCGGTTTGTCTGATATTGTCGATTGATAGCTTGGGCTCATAAACTCTCCTAAGCCTACACTCATATCTCTATTCATTTATATGAATAGGTTGGTTCGGGACTGGGTACCTTACTACAACGTAATCGAATGTTAATTTTTGTAATTATTTTCTTTCGAATTCTTTTTATTGTTAATGCACCCAGAGCACGTAGAAGACGGATTTAACACGTCGAATTTAGGGAGTCAATCGATCACGATAAATCGTTTTGAATCATCAAAATGATCTATCCGATCATTTGAACTTCCTAGGCACAAAAGCCCTTTGAGGTCCGCCCTAATATATAGGATAATTTGAGTTCAGGTAAATACGGAGTCGGTCTTCATGACATTAAATTCGGTCTACGACTAAACCCTAGGCTTGACAGTCAAGCTGAAACCAATGTTCCAATGTTGCTTTGGCAGACATTTGCACATCCGGTTGCAAATTCCGGTGTTGACTGGCTGCTAGTTGTCTCCCTATATACTGCGATAATCAATGGATCCTATACTATTATATAATTATTATATATTTATATATATATTATATAATATATTATATATATATATTATTCTATATCTATTATTTATTTATTTATTATATATATATATATATTATATATATATATATATAGATAGATAGATAGATGATAGCTAGATAGATGTAAGATAGATAGATTAGATGATGAGATGATAGATCGATAGATAGATAGTAAGATAGATAAGATAAGATAGGATACGAATATATCTGGGAGAAACACTTGGAACATGAACAAGTTTTAAGTGTTTTTTTTTTCAATCAATAATTAATTTCTCAATTTACGAGAAAAAAAATAAATCTGTCGGTAATTATTTTAATTTAATATATGTTTTATTATAATGCATATTTATGGCATTTCAAGAACTCATGTAGTCTACCAAAATTTTGAAAGGTGAAATTTAATAATATGAAATATATTCAAAATATTATCTAACGATATTATATATATAAATTTTAAAACAATGTTAAAACAAATGTTTTTATTTATCAGTATTTGTTTTTAACGCTTTTTCACTTGAATATGATCTAGTATCAGTATATGATCTCCAAATTCTACTGTCTTCTCCATTTTAAAGTGGTCAACTAGGTAAAGAGATAAATATTTACAAAATTTTAAATTTAAAGCTTAAAAATTAGCTAATAATTATACCTTAATAAATTTTATTTACGGTAATTTTCTAAATATCCTTAAAAAATTATTTGAATCTAGGTTAGGGTCTAGGTTATAACAGATCGTCTATCCATATTAGTTAGACTTGTAGCTCAAGGTTATGAATAGTTTTGTTATGTTCACAGAGTCAGGCAATCTGTGTATACATAAATATTATCATACCTGACTATATGGACAAATATGGCCTAACCTATTTGGCATTTGACAATATGGCGTTCCTAGACGTAACCTCGATTGTTTACTTCGTTGCCACCATAGACGCTCGATGATATATATTATATATATATTAATATAAGTTTATATATATATATTATTTATATATTATATATAAAAATATTAATATTATTTCATCTAATATATATTTAATATATCTATAATATATATATATAGGGTGGAAAAACCATTTTTTAGAGAACGTTTTTTTTTATAAAACAGAAATGATGTTTTTTGTTTGGTTTTCTTATACTTTACAATATTTTGTTTTTTTAATTAAAGAATATTAACGTTTTTATAAGTTTTTGAGCTAAAATATTTATTTTGATATATTATATATTATATATAATATATATATATATATATATATATAATATATATAATTATAATATATTATTATATATATATATATATATATTTATTATTATTATATAAATTATATTAATATATATATATATATATATTATTCGGTATTTTTATATAATATATATATATATATATATAAATATATATATTATATATATATTATATAATATATTATAATATAATTATATATTATATATATTTATATAATATATAT
>JABUQX010082923.1:0-15000 GCA_015478945.1 Trachelipus rathkii | reverse complement strand
AGTAAAACTTCAAAGTAAGATTTTATCTTTGAACCATGTTTGTGATATAATAAACATTGTTGTAAACCAGAGTCAATAAAAAAGAAATAGGAGTAATAAACTAGCATTGTGGTGCAACCGGTTTAAATCAGAATTAAATGGTAAAAGGTTCAAAGAAATCTTTTTTTTTTTTTAACTATATAAACAACAGACCACATGGGTCAAGGAATTTTTTTATTTTTTTTAAAAGGGGGAGCCCAAAAAACGATTTGGGCCCAAAAAAATGGCTTAAAATAAAACAAAACATATGTAATGTCAAATAAGTTTTTTTTTTTAAAAAAAAAAACCATAGGCTAAATAATACAAAGGGACTACACATATGCAAAAGGTTAATGTAGACGTTTAAAAGCCAACGGCCAATTATCAATGTTTAAAAAACATATGTAATGTACGTAAGTAAAATTTATAAAGGAATTTTTATTCCAAAAATATGCCAAATAAGTGTAAAAGTTTAAACCAATAAGGCAAAAAATGTTTATAAAAAAAACACATGTAATGTAAATTACACAGACTATGTAGTAGCCATTTCAAAATACCACCAGTAGGTGTAATCAAATATTCGTAAATAAAACAATTTTTTTTTTTTTAACAAGCTGATGGCTAAATATAAATATAAGTATGTAATGTCAAATAACTGTTAAACGGCCAATATGACAGCTGATATAAAGGGGAAAACATGCAAATTATCGTAAATATTTAAAAACCAAAGCCAAATAATGAAGGACCAAACATATGTATCTAAGATCAGTAATGGTTAAAAGCCAAAGGCTCAAATATATGAAGGACCAAACATATTATTCTATGGTCAAAAGTAAAATGTTTAAAAGCCAAGCCAAAAATGAAGGACCAAAGAATATATTGTAAGCCACGGTAAATGTTTATAAAGCCCAAGACCAATAATGAAGGACAAACATAATAATCTATGGTCAAGTAAATGTTTAAAAAGCCAAAGCCAATAATGAAGACCAAAGAATATATGTAGCCAGGAAATGTTAAAAAGCCCAAAGCCAAAATGAAGGACCAAACCATATATATTAAGGCCAAGGGTAAATGTTTAAAACCAAAGGCCAAATAATAAAGACCCAAAAATAATATGTAAGCCAGTAAATGTTTAAAAGCCAAAGGACCCAAATAATAAGACAACATTATAATATCATGGTCAAGTAAATGTTAAAAGCCAAAGCCCAAATAATGAAAGGACCAACAGATATATTGTAAGCCAGTAAAACTGTTTAAACACAACCGTAAATAAAAATAGCAAATTAAAGAAATTTGTCCCATCTTTTTTTTTTTAAACATGCAAACTTTAAACTCAACAGGTCAAATAATATAGATACGAATGTTTAAAGGAAGACCACTACCCAAAATAGAAGTCCTAAAACAAATCTTTAACGCGGAAACTGTCTGACAACAGTAGCCTAATAAAATATTAAAGCAAAGAAAGATGGAATAAACCTATCACACATATTAATTTAATTTAATTACTTTAAAACCTTAATCCTAATAATGTATAAGAGCAATGTTTAAAATATTTAAAAATGTTTCAGGCAGAAGCACAATATGGGTAATAGTAGAGCAGAAGTGTACCACTACCGATTCTTAGAAAATCGCAGCACAAATTTATTATTAGGCCTAAATACAAAGTGTAATTCTAACAATAACAAATATTAGTTAAAACTTTAAACTTAAAATTTGTCTTCAACACCTCACCACATAGCCAGTGAACTAAAGTAGCCTATCGTATACGTCAGCTTCAGCAGAAAAGTGCCAAATCCTTGATGCGCTCGTTAATCATAAAAACTCTTTATATATAAGAATTATGATAAGGCGTGCACACCCCATAACAGTTGGGGGAACAATCCCAAAATAATGCCAGGCCTTGGAAAAATCCTTATGTAACAGGATGTGGCTACTTTTTTTTCTATTGAACCATCCCATTCTTCTATGATGACATTATCCAAATCTTCTTCATCATCAAGATCTGAAAGAATCATATCAATATACCAACCAAAGTCATTATAATCTATTGGCGGTAATTCTGAAGGAATATCTTGCATACGATAAACAGTAAAATCATTTACTGAAGGATATATGTCTCTTTGACATACTGTAAAAATATCACTTAGGTTTTCTAATGTTTGAGCACTTTCATTGCTTATCCAAGGCACAATGGCCATTCTATATCGATATGGTTCTTCAATAACAATATCTTCATTGTTTTAATGCTAAATTATTATAAATTATGTAAATCACTCTTTGATATCAAGTATTTAATCTAGAGCGGGATTACTATCACTTAAAATCGCCTAGTTTAAATTATGCTACAAAGTACAATCAGTTTTGTCACGTCTTTAAGATATATTTAAAGAAATTTTGCCGCTGATATTTTATCTTTTATAAAGAGTAATAAAAGTCTAAACTAAATCATTTGCAAATCGATATTTTAAAACAAGCTGTAATTATAATTTTAAGCAAATAACTACGTTACAAGTTTAATCAAATTTAAGGCAACACACTCCAAGTAACAAGGAAAATTTAATAACCTATATGGTGAGTAATAAGATTCAAATAGCATAAGCTAATAGGAATAATTAAAATAGACAACCCGTCTTCTTTTTTAATATTTGGAAAGATATAAGAAATGTTCTTGACAGAACTTTCTAAAGTGCAAATTAGAACAGTTGAGTGAACTGCTCACTCCAGTAAAGAGGGTTCGCCTATTAAAATTAAAGTTAAATCTAACCTATAAGCTTAAATATTTAGCAAAATAAAGAAAAATAACTCACCATATATATTCATAAAACAATAGTTTGAATCAAAATTTCCAAATATTAAAACTTGGAGGTTGCCTTGTATAGTATAAGGCTTAAGGTAGTGTATAAGTAGTTGCTTTACTAGTTTAGGCCTACATATAGAATGCCATCCTGAGTACTTGGTTCAAAAACATAAAGTAAGGTATAAGGATTTAGAGGCTAGAGAAGTGTTAAGAGTTAAACAGAAAAGATAGAATAGACCTAACGGCTAGTCCTGCTAATTCAGAATATAAAGGGTTAGGACCAGCTTGGAAAAAAAGAGACCTTAACATAAGTTTTCTTAGAACGTTCCTCTATCTTTAATAAGGCAAAATATACTTTGGCCTAACTAGAACTAATGTTAAATAATATAAATAAAATACTTTACTCAATGTATATACTTCAACAAGTAGCATAATGCTACAAAATAGATAAGAGATATATCAGCTCACATTTAACTTAATTGACTCTCAGTTTTCAAGTGCCTCGTTTTTAAGTTCAAAAAACACGCCTTTTTAGGCGTTGCCAAAAAAGATATTCCAAACCAAGAAAGTCTCTAAATCTTAGTGAAAAAACACAGAGAGAGACAAGAAATATTCTTAAAATTTTGTAACTATTTTAAAATCCCTTAGTTATAAAAAGCAATTTAATAGGAAAATAGGAAGATTTAATTCAAGAATAAATATTTCTTACAATATATATGAAAAAAATTCTCCCGTGCTATTAGACACAATGTTTCTGAAATCTAAGTATGTGAAATTATCAAAAATATAAATTAATAAATGTGTTGCTATTAATTTGTAATATATAAAAAATTTGGGAAAGATAAACTGTTTGAAATCCTCAAATATAACTTTGGAACTAATTCCTAAAAATGTTTATTTACTTTTACATCTTAATAGCAATTTTCTAACTAAAAAAAATGAGTAAAGATTATTTACATTTTGATTATTGTTATCTTATAAGATATGATTATTTTCAGATCTTTTTGATTGTGATATATCATTACCACCCATTTTTGTTTACTATATCTATAATTAGGATGTATTAGCTAAATGCTTTGATTTAGAGCACTTTTTTATATTTTTTTATTAAGAAAAGTTTAAAATTACTATTCTACAAAAACAAACAATGTTTTTTTTTCAGTTATTTTTTTTAAAAAAATATGAACCTTCTTAATATATATATATTAACCTACCACCTACTATATTATATATATAATATATATATATATAATAATATATATATATATAATATATATTAATAATAATATATATATATATATAATAATATATATATAAACTATATATTATATATATATATTATATTATATATAACCGTAATGCTTCAAGAACTAGATAAGTTTATAGTTAAAATTGTTAGTTGTTTAGGTTGCAAAACTGGATAGATCCACAATTGGAAATGCACCAAACAAACTGGGGGAATCACATATTGAAAGCACCGAAATATATAAGTTTATCCTAAATTTTAAATTGTATATAGATATATCATTATATACAGATATATAGTAATAATTTATATATATATTATATATAATATATATATATATATATAATTATATATATATATATATAGTATAATATTATTTATATATATATATTGGTATATATATATTGTATATATATATATATACTATATATATATATATATATATATATATATATAATATATATATATATTATATATATATATATAGTTATATATATATATATATATATATATATATATATATAGGTATTATATATATATATAATATTATATATATTATATATATATATATATATATATATATATGTTATATATTATTAATATATAATCATTATATATATATATATATATATATATATATATTATATTATGGTATATATAATTATATATATATATATATATATATATATATATTATATATATATATATAATTATATATATATATATAACCGTAATGTTAAGAATTAGCTGATTCTACTAGTTTAAAATTTGGCTGTTCGTTCCAACTGGAGATAATACTTGTGATTAAATTCAGCTCGGTGATCACCATATTGAAGAGCACCGAAATAGTATGGTTTATCCTAACATTTTAAATAATTAGTTTTTAATTTTTTTTATGTACTTTATTAACATTATTATAATACACTTCTACTATCATAAAGTTGAATTTTAAAATTGTTTTAAGGATGAAACATTAATACTATTATTATAAAAGCAAATTAAGAGTACATATTAATTGAAATGAGGAAAACTTTATGAATTTGCCGTTATACATTTGTTCATATTAATTATTTCATATCGTCTTTTAAAAAGTGAGCCGTATGTTTGCTCTTATAGAAACTAGAAATAATTTCATTGATTATTAGAAATTTTAGATATCATTTTTTATAGATGAATTGAATCTTAAATAATCTTTTTTTATAGTCTGAAAAATTTACAAAGAAAAGCAATCGACGTTTTATGTTTTAGTGTTCTTGAATTTAGTCCCCCCAAAGGAGTAACCTAAATAAACATAAAATTTTAAATGAAAAGCATCAGGAAAATGATTATTTAATAAATAAATAATAATCTACTATAACTGCCATAGGATATAAAAGTGAAGTAAAGGAGAAAGTAAAAAGCTTAACATTGTCTTACTTTTATGGATTACCGAAATTGAATAAACAGGAAGTTCCTTTAAGACTTATTATATATAATATAGAATGTGTAACAAATAAACTACCTACATGGGTGCTGAATGACTTATCGGTTTTAATTGGAAACATTTCTGGTCATCAATTAAAAAATTCCAAAGACTTTATAGAAGAAATAAATACTTTAAATATTCGAAATAACACATTTGTTTGCTATGACCTAATTTCACTATTTACGAATGTTCAAGCAGAAATGACTTTAGATTTGTTAAAAGAATATGTTGATGATTAGAAATTGCTTTTTCAGTCCACTTTGATATAATTACAAAAAGTGATAAATTGTATTCTTGATCATGCTTATTTTCACTTTAATGGAAGATATTTTAAGCTAACCAGGGGTTTAAATATGGGTTTACTATTTTCCCTGTACTTAACAATATTTTCATGGAACTGTTGGAAAGAAAATATTTAAAACAAGTTCTTACTAATTTCAACATAGTCTGGTTGCGATATGTTGATGGCAATTTCAAGCCACTTAATTTGAGAGTGGCTTTTTTGTTTTCTGCAAAGACTATCTTTGTTTCTTTAATTACTGTTGAAAAACAGCAAAATTAACAGCTTATCTCTCCTAGATGTGATAGTAATGGTTTCAAATACTGGTGGCCTGGAATTTAATGTATACCGTAAAGATACCTTGTAAAACTCGTATGGTTACCGGGCTCACTCCTCATATGTTTAGAAAGAAATAGTTTGGGCAACTCTACAGTGCTTTAAAAATATGCAGTCCTCATTCTCCTTTTAGTTTTTAAAGAAAGACCTTTTACTTTTGATGAACAAACCCAAAGATTATAATCACAATACCATTAAAGAAGGCTAAAACAAAATTTTATGGCTTTGAAGAAAAGGAACCTCAATATGAAAAATTTGTTGGCATATTCGGATAATCTTAACAGTTTTAATATATTATAAAATAATATATTCCAAAATGAAATCTAGCCAAACTTTCCTTCTACTTTGAAAAAATTTTCTGAAGCCTGTTTGAGAGAGAAAATAAGATATGATGGTAGGTATCTACAATAAAATCTGGGAATTTATATATTAGTAGGAGAGACAACAGACTTAAACGGATAAAATATCAGATTGCATCAGCATTCTTATAGGCTTAAAATAGATGACCAGAATTCGGCTCTCACAAATCATAGAAGAATGGAAGATTATTTCATAAAATAAAAGACGTTCTCTAATGCTTCAATAAACAACCATAAAAGAAAATTATTAGAGTTATTTGTTATCAATAATACCGAAAACGTAAAAAAAATTTTAAAGTTAAAAAAACAAGGGAGCATTTTGTTTAATTCTATTGACAAGATAATATTCATTAAAAGTCATCTGATTCATTTTTAAAAAGCACATTTAGCTGCTTTAATTGATTCTCCCGGAATGTTGCAGATTATGTCTCTCTTAGGATTGTTTCACTTTTCTTTCACTTTTTCCTTTTACTTCACTTGAATAAGATGTCTGGTATGATCAAAAGCTCTGGATTTTAATTAGTCTGTTAATATATATTTTTCTTGGCTATGTTTTTGACTTATTAATAACTTTTATTCTCATTTATTTAGTTATTATATTTGGAATTAAATTTATTAGTTTTATGTAGAATAACTATAATTGTTTTTTGCATATATATATATATATAATATATATATATAATATATTATATATTATTTATTATATATATATATAATATATAGTTATATATAATATTATATATATATATATATATATATTTTATTATAATATATATATTATTATATATATATATAGTATATATATAGTATTATAAGTATATATATAATATATATACTATATATATATATATTATATATATATAATATATAGTTGTTTACCAAAGGTGGCATTAACGTTAATCCGTTAATCGTTAATTAATAACGTTATATTTTTCGTTAATGATTAACGTTGTCGTTAATTCGAAAAGAAGTAACGGACTATAAACGAGTTAAAATTTTCCCCTACATCCGTTAAGCGTTACCTTAATTTAAGTTCATAAATTTTTCTTATCAGATTTTAAATTTATTAGATTCGATTTCAATTTGTAAATAAACTTTTTTTTTCAAAATTTCCTAAACGCTCCTCTCCATGGCTCAAAATGTGTTTATATTTACTCGGATTTATTATCCAGTTTAGTATGTTAACACAGGGTTGGAAAAAGCGAGTTTTGAGGAATGTGCTTACGTGCTGACACCACCCCTCGTTCAACTATATTCTCTATGTTACTCAATACTACACTTTCCCTCAGTGTTGGAGTCACGCACATGTCCCAAACCTATTCCGAATAAAAAGAGCCGCCTCTGATCCTGTCTAACTATCGCTCTATTTGCTCTCACTTTATTCTATCTAAATCTTTTGAAACCCTTCTCAACTCTTCACTTCTTAACCATCTGGAATCTCATTCCTCTTCCTTCCGATCGCTAGTACGGCTTTGGATGTCTAAAGTCTACTAGCGATATTGTTTTTTTTTTTACTTTTCCCTATTTAACCGTTTATGGTTTTCCGCTCTTATGAACTACGGGCAGGACTGCTACTGGCGCTTGACATATTCCAAAGCATTCCGGTTAGGCACGCATCATTGCTCTCCAAGCTCCCCTCGTTTGCTCCTTCTCTTTGTTACTTATGTCTAGCTTCTTTCAAGTCGCTAAACATCGGTTTTATGGTTGATGGAGCGACTTCTTCTTCTTATCTGTCAATAGTGGAGTTCCTCAGGGCTTCGTCTCATCTCCTACATTTATTCCTACTTTTCATTAAGATCTTCTCACCTGCACATTTAAATCTATCCACTCATATGCCGATGACTCGACTCTACATTCTTCAGCTCATTCAATTGCTGCTCCATCTTTATACTTCAGAATTTGCCTTCGTCTTAATCTTCCCGATTCTATTCTCGCTGCTAGATTGAATTTGCGGTGGTCTCTACCTTGTGAAATTCAATTCTTTAAAACCCAAACTTCTACAAATCTCCCTCTCTAAAAAAATTTTTAAAACCCTTTTTTCTTAAACAAAATATATTTTCCTATCTCTTTTGACGGTTCTTTCGTCTCTCTTTACAATATAAACATCCTTAGGCCTTAACATAAAAAAAAATGTCGTGGAAACCTCACATCACAACGGTTTCTGGGGCGGCCTCAAAGAAAAGATGGGAGTTCTGTTTAGACTGCCGAGACTTTTTTCCTCTTCTCAGTTACTCCAGCATACAAGGGTCTCATCCGGCCTTGTATAAAGTACTGTTTCATATCTGGCGGCTCTGTTTCACCCGGCTTTTGGACAGGTCGATCAAAGCCAAAAGGCTTATAAACTGTTATGTCCTTCCAGTTCCTTGACCTCTATCTTTCGGTGGATGTTCGGTTGCTTTATCTCTCTTCTATAGGTATCGCCACGCGGCAGGTGTAAGAGGGAATTAGCCACTCGCGTCACCACCACCCTTTACGCACGCCCTAGTAGCACAAGATCGATGTCTGCGCACGAGTATGACCAGATATTGTAATCCAGGGCTTGCGCCTGAGGCTGCTCACTGAGCTACCCCAACACCACGACATTACGTGAACTCTCGTCATCTTCTGTAATTCCTGCTGAATTTAATCTCCCCACTTTTAAAGCCTGCGTATCATATGTTCATCTGCGTAATTGCGCACGGATGAAAATTTGTGCGTGCAACTATACCCTCCTTGAATAGGCATCCCGTGAGTGGTGGTGATAACCTGTAAAAAAAAAAAAAAAAAAAAAAAAAAAAAAAAAAAAAAAAAAAAAATGAAGACGGTTAACGTTAACGATTAACGTAAACTTCCGCTACATTCTTTTACCGATAAACGCTTAATGATATTAACGTCCGCTTAATTTTTTTTGTTAAGACCGATTAAGAATTAACAGACCGTACTTTCTCATTAAACGGTGCCACCTGTATATATTAGTTATATATATATATATATTATGATTATATATATATATATATATATCATGATTATTATATATATTATATATAATATAATATATATATATAGGTATACTATATATATAGATATATATATAATATATATATATATATACACTTACTCGTCAAAATTAACGGACCACTAGTCACATGACTGCTAAACAGTATAAGAAAAGACCAGAACGCTGGAACTTATTATGAAATAGCATAGCATCTGAACACATTATGTAGGGTAAGATTGTCTAGAGCAGTGGTTTTCAAACTGCGTGTGCGGGCACCCCTTGAGGTGCGTCCTCGAAATTACCAGGGGTTCGACCAAACGTGAATAAAAATTTTATTTTTTATTAGTTAGTATATATATAATATATATATATATATATATATATATATATATATATATATATATATATATATATATTAAGTATAATATATATATTATATATATCATATATATATATATTATATATATATATATGTGTATTTATTAAAAATTAAATAATATATATATATATATATATATATATATATATTAATATATATAATATATATATAGATATATATATAATATAATATATATATATATATATTATATATTATATTATATTATATATATATATATTATATAATATATATATATAATGTATATATATATATAATGTATAATTTATAATGTATATATATATACTTTATATATTATATATACTATATATAATATATATATATAGTAATTTACGTATATATAGGTATTATATATATTATATATATATTATATATATATATATATATTATATATTATAAAATTATTATTATATAAATCTATATATGGAAAGGATCGGGTGCAGGAATCTATTTTCACTTTTTGGAGGTGCCCCATTAAAAAGATTAGTAGAACCACTGTCTAGAGGTCCCTCAGGAATCCCCTGGGCTTGAGCATGGTTCTGTATGATTTGATGCGTTTTCCTCCTATGGGTGATCATTATTTCGAGTGAAGATTTGTTGTGTGGATTGTTACTTCTATCGTGTCGGTACTCTGGCAAATGATGTTCTGTCACGTGTGGATGCTCTCTGATGTGCGATATATCCTACCCGGAAATCTGATCCCATATTGCGACCACACCTTCCCCCATAGTAATTGAGTTCGCTCTCCGGTGGTTGCAGCTGTCGCAACCGCAGTTCAACATTGTCCCATCAACTGTTCAATGCGTTTAGTAGGAACTGTCGCTGCGAATCGCAATGGTCCTGATTTAACACCTCATTTAGGTATTCGTTACACAGTTGCTCTTATGTGTATCTTGCGTGTTGTCACTGCACTTAGAACGATAGTCGGCACCGATGGTAGTATATGACCGACATTACGGTCAAAATCATCTGCGTGTTACCGTGCGGAGTTAAACCCCATCTAGACGTGTTGCATCTCTGTGTATCGACCAGTAAGAAATCCTCCCCAGACCATGGAAATCCACCTCCAAAAAATATAAATATTCTCGCTATTGATACATTGCGCGTACTTCATTTACTCGTTTATAGACTCTGAATTCGTAGATCGGGAGTTTAGAGAGCGTACTCTTTCTTCAATCCGTAAAAGCAGCATTAGTGCCATCGCCGGACGTGTCTAATGAGTTGTTCCGAGGGCATGAATGCTGTCGTGCCCGTGATGCTCTCTGTGGTCGTTTCCTATGGCTGGCTTGCTGTGACCACAAATTAAGCCTCCTCAAAGCGGTCGATATTTGTGTATCATTCAATCCACATACCTCATGAAGCTGTACTTAGAAGTGTCTTGCGTTGTAGCTTGTCTCCTACGCCCGCATACGCAGAAAACGGTCTTCAACGACGGTTGTTTTGCTCTGTTGACCTTCCTTGCCCTCCAGCTTGCGTTGCTCCTTGGGTGTCTGGTTCCCGCTGCACGACCGATACTGTTGTTTCCCACACCTAAACCGTCGGATCCGTTGTTCCGCGTGGGCTACCCTACTTCGGCACGGAGGGTTGGTAATCGTTTTACGCGTCATCTAAATGTTAGTCAACGCGCAATCCTTTCCATGGTTATAGCGGTTAAATTCGCACCTGAATGTACCACTACTCAACATTCCCCCACTATCTTTCTCCATTCGCTAAAGCTGGAGTTACGTGCTTTGTTATTTACCTTATAGCGATGGAGGACCCTATACACCCCCAACACTATTACAACACTGTATACTTATCGGATATTATATTATTAATAATAACATTCACAGCGTTGCTGGCTCTTTCATGTAAACTGTTAAGTCATATACCAACAGTGCGTTATTTGACGAGAAATATATATATATATATATTATATATATATATGGATATATATAAATATAATAATATATAAATTATAATATTATATATATAAAATAAATAGTAAAATATATTCAGAAAAGCATATATAAATCGCGATATAATATATTTATAATATATATTATATTATATATATACTATTATATATATATTATATAATATATATATATATACTCCTATCACTAAGTATATACTTATATATATATATATATATATATATATATATATACTAACCTATAACACGTATATATATATACGATATAGAAATCCAAAAAATCTAAAATCTATGTACAATCTTCCTCCCGCCCCCTGTACTTTTTGAAAAAAAAAAAATTGAAGAAATTGTTGAGAGAAAAAAAAATGAGAATATGGAGTATATAAGATAAAATGAGGAGAGAGTAGCAGAATATTGGCATTCTTATAGTCTTAAATAGATGAATATCTGCATTCTTATAGTCTTAAAATAGATGACCAGAATTCGGCTCTCCTGCATAAATCATTGAGAATGAAAGATTATTTCATTTATATAAATACTTTTCGCTTAATTACTTCTTAATTTAATAAAACAAAGAAACATTATTAGACATCAAAAAATTTATACTAATACGAAACGAGAATTACTACAATGGAACTTTATGTTTAAATTCTTTGAAATAATATCATTAATAAACAGTTTATTCATTTAAAAGCACTTTTAACTACTTTTAATTGATTTTCGACATGTTGCCAGATTTATGTTTCTTTGGGATTTGTTCCTTTATTTATTCTTTTCTTACTTACACTTGTAAATAGTAGATGTCTTGGTCATGATATCGAAAGCTGTGTCAATTTTTAATTGTTCCTGTTAAAATTTTTATCTTTTCTTGTGCTATGTTTTTAAACATGCTAATAACGTTTTATTTCATTTATTTAGGGTTATTATTATTATTATATTTCAGATTTTAAATTTTATTAGTTTTATGTAGGAATAACTTTATATGGACCAAGTTGCATATTTTATATATATATAATTATACAATATATATATATATATATATATATATATTATAATAAACTAATATATATTATATATATATACTATATTATATATATAATTTAATACTTGAGTTACTCACATTAAAAAAATTTTCTAGTTAACCGTTTTCTATTGTAGATTCACGAATAACTTTAATAATATTTCAAATTATTTGTGCTGCTTTGATTCTAAAGTATTTAAGTTAAATTTTTATTATTTTATTTGTTTATTATATATTTTTTGTTATAAATATTTTATCATGTAATATTATATTAACTTATCATATTAAACATAGTATTTAAACAATTATTTATATAAAGATCTAAAGTCTAAAATTACACAGTACGATCTCGCAATTGCTTCTAGCACGAGATTAGCCGCTATATTTTAATGTTAAAACATTATAATAGAGCTATTTCTTACCTATTTTATCGCCATTTCAATCTTTGCGATAATCTTTTATATTAATTTTGTAATAATTCATTTATTTGACCAACTTTTCGCCAAAAAAAATAACGATAGCATATATATACAGTAACATTATGAAATTTGGCAAATACGATCTTTCTATAGGCCAAATCATTTCGACATCTACAATAGAATAGGGGGATTTAATTAGAGCACATTCCTCGTAGTCGCTTTAATAGAGATAGTATAGATGACAGGTAAATAATGACTTTTCAATTTTTAAATAATGGATATGCTAACTTATATGGACACTTATATCCAGCGTTAGCACTATTAGAATACACACAGACTAAATATACAGCACTAATTCCCTTATCCTGAATTACTTCCGGCCTTTGTTAAATTCTCGACAAACTTTTGTACGGGCCATCCTCACGCCACGAGGATTCACATACAAGACTCTTCTAGAGTGAAATTGATGGCGTCCTTCTGACAGCACCCAAATCAGAGCTCGTTTGTTTGGCATCCTTCACCTTGAAGGGAGAAGCCCGCCCAAACACTTTGAATTTCAAAAAAAGTACAGTATGCATGAATATAAGCAGACCCCATTTATTCAAAGTTGATAATGCAATGAGGCTTTCCATAGCCCCCTTACAGAGATGCATACACTCCTATAAGACATGGCATTGCTATCTGTCTTACCAAGATTCCCTAATTCGTAATTTACCTTAGGAATGGTCCCTCGAGTGCACAAAAGGATCTCTGCTTCGAAATAGGGGTGAGCCCCTAGTTTCCATCTTCACAGAGATACTTTTCACCCTCCTTCAGTTGGATACATGAAATATAAAGTGGAGGAAAGGGGAAGAACAGGTGAAATACTACTTGTGGAAGGAGAAAGAACTTACAATATGTATATTTAATACCATTTTTAAACACTTTGGTTCTCGTATTAATTACCATAACAACGTCTTTAATCTCTTATTTTCCTCAAGAGATATTTACCTCGGTTCCTCATTTCTTTTCTCTACTTCTGTTATTCCGCGTTTTTCTTGCGTTCTGGTGGGTCAGGAACGAGATTATAGAAAATTTTGACATTTCTTAGATTTTCAACTACCACCTTATCCCCTTTTATAATATGAGCATTGTTATTAGTGATCTTTACGACCTTATAAGGTCCGTGGAATCTTGGAGAGAGCTTACCCCGATTATACTGTTGACTCTTTACCAGTAAATATTTTGCATCTTTTAAATTCCGGGACGAACACGCTTCTGTTTCTTAAGTAGTTCTCTGAGCAGCGGTTTTGGCTATGATCCTGCCAGTTTTTCATATATAAGTTCATCATAAGGTTTTTGGATCAGTCTAGAGGAGAAAGGGTCTATCAATGCCGTCAGGAATGTTTAATATCTTGCCTTGAACATAATTTGCTGACAATGCCGGGATTCTGGAGATCTGTGCGCGAAGCGAAGTGCTACGAATGCGTTAAAACGATTCCAACCCTGACCTCCATGCTGGCTCAGCTGCATGTTCTATAAACTGGTGAATCATTAGGAGTTACTGCCACTTTTGCTGTTGAAGAATGTCCGGCGTAGCTTGCGGTCTTGTTATGCATTTATCCTAACGCTTACATACACTTGTACAAACAAGTGTGAGGTAAAATTTCCTACCTTATCTGTGATAGTGGTTGGGACTCCACACATCGATATTAGTTGGATTAATTAATGTCTTAACAATTTGTTTTCTTTGTTTCACTTTAAGAGAAAGCCCCACACTAATGGGCGTTA
>JABUQX010082922.1:12500-20750 GCA_015478945.1 Trachelipus rathkii | reverse complement strand
AAGTTAACAACCCTCTTTGCTTTTATCAACCACATTCACATTCCTTCTTCTTTGTATGACAAAAATTTATGAACCAAATTCAATAAACCTTTTCTCAGTCTTCCAACCAGTCGTCGATTATGACTTATTCATCGAACACTGATCGAGCGCGAGGATGAGCATTGGCTACCTTAGCCAGCCAAGACTCAAAACCACCATTCAGCCCCTTTCGGTCTTCCACATGAATTTTTTCAAACCATGCTTAAAAACTTCGTATTTTATTCTCTCTTTTCCTCCTCCTTGCGCACGAGATCACAAAACTTCCTTATGAAACTTTTCTTTTGTTTTTTTATCAGTTTCTTTTTGCACCCTATATAGACACGCCCCGCATGAGGTTTTATCGGTTAACCATTTAGGCACTGCGTAGGCGACCTAGAATCTTACCTCGGATTCTCCCAAGTTACACGTACTCCCTAAGCAAAAACAGCACGCCACCCCGCACCCCAACATACATTCATTGCAGAACTAATTTGCAGTTATTCAAGAGATCACTCTTTTTGCATTGATTTTACCAGAATACCTAAAAATAATTTATGAAATCAACCCACACCTGACCACTTTCCTATATCAATTCTGCATCATCACGTGCCCCTATCATCAATCCAACAGTTTATCCCAAATATGTAATTCACATCCTCTTGTTTCCATTTCACCATCCCAACAAAATGATAACGAAGTGTTGCCCTTCACTCACTCCATCATCTTACTCTCTCCAACATTACTTTCAGTATACCTCTCTGTTTTACCAACCCTCCAACCCTTAAGACAATCTTCTCAAGGTTTTCTTTGACTTTCAACTGCACAAAAGCCAAATCATCAGCAGTTTTCTACAGATTTAGACTCAAGGTATCTCGACTCGGCATGTGACCCGGTTCTACCACAGCTCTCACAATGTAATTCTCAGTGGACACGCGGTGCGCCAGTGCGAACTAGGATTTATGCCTTCATAACCAGTTGATGAAATTGGTTTATTTCTAGGGTATCCAGTTGCACTTTGAACCATTTCCTATACGAAATCCATTCGTAATTTTCAAAGGGTCGCAATTAAAAACTACTAGCCCACCCATAATCAGTGCGAACCAGCAATATTTCCAGTACGAAATCCCGCTGATATATATATAATATATATATAAATATATAGATTATGTACTATATATATATATATTATAATATATTATATAATTATAATATATAATTTTATATATATATATATATATATATATATAGATATATATAATATCAGCGGATTTAGTACCATGAAAACTATTGCGGTCGGTCAACCTGGTTAGTTCATCGACCACTATAAATTTGAAGTACGAATGGAATTTCCGGCCGTAGTAGGTAAATGGTTCAAAGTACAACGTATACCTGGAAATAAAGCAATATCATATGTTATGGCTGGATATTCCGAGATTGACCCACTGGTTTTTGACGGGTGCTTGGGAAAAGGTAAGGGAATTCGACGTGATTTCTTCCAGGTGGGAAAATAAATACGGGTCCCGTACTGGTTCTGCTAGTAATCCAGGATGACCCAGCTGAGAAATTAGCGACTGGGTAACCAGATGCAGAAAAGGGTAAGAAGTTCTCGACTGGATCCAGCTGGAAATAATGCTGGTTCGTACTGGTTTGCTAGGATTAATTCCAGGTGACCCAGCTGGAAAAATTACGAACTGGTTAATAGTTAGGAAAAGGTAAAGAAAGTTCGACTGGAGAATCCAGCTGGAGAATAAGTGCGGGTTGTACTGTTTCTGCTGGATAATCCCAGACGAGCCCAGTGGGAAAGATTACGGACTGATTTTGAAGAAAAAAAAAACTGTCTTGTAAAGCACAACAAGGTCCAGTGTGAAATTGAACTGGTTCCCACTGGAAATCATTGCACTGGTCCAGCTGGATCCAGTTGGAAAATGTGCTGGAACCAGTAAAATTTTTTTGCTGGGTGGTAAACGGCTTCGCTTCTATCTACCCCGTTATCATATTTTTTTTGCTAACGAGTACCGTTCAAAAGGTCAATATAGGACTTCTCCCATATATTATATTATAAATATATATATAATATTTATATAGATATATATATAAGTATATATAGATAATATATATATATAATATATATAATATATGATATAAATTATGAAACCATTAAAATCATAATATTTAATATTTTACAAGTATATTTGTTACATGCCATAAGATTATGAAATAATAATAATAATAATAATAATAATAATAATAATAATAATAATAAATAATAATAATAATAATAATAATAATAATAATAATAATAATAATAATAATAATAATAATAATAATAATAATAATAATAATAATAATAATAACAATAATAATAATTGAAACTTTTAAATATTAAAAGAAGAAAAATGCATTGAAATTTTATTAACTTTTTAATAATATATTTAAAAATATTTTATCCTAAGAAAAAACAATTTGTGGAATAAAATGAATTAGTAAAATAAATAAATAATTTTATTTCTTCAATATTTATGTTTAAAAATTAATAGTTACCCACATTACTTTGAAAAAACTATTTTTAAATTTATGTCAAAATTATTTGACAAACAGTTACATATCATTTAATTTTAGCTTAAATTTGGAATTCTGATATTTGAAGTTAAAAAATAATTTGATATGGTTCTTATAACTAATATATTGCACTTCATCCATAAATAACGAACAAATATTTATATATATTTTATTCGACTTGTCCGATCAATATCTAATTTTCAAGGCTTATATAGTCGGCCGAGAAACGTTTTTTACTTAGATAAATTTTTTGTATACTCAAAAGTTTTTTTTTTAAATTTCCACAAATTTTTTTGGGAAAATTTGGTCCAAGAACAAATCTAAAATTACTGCATATAGAAAGAAATTTTCTAAATAAAAAATGTGCATCTCCCGCGATTACATATGCTCTGAAAATTACATTCATATCGCATGAGCAGAAAAAAAAATAACTAAATTTTTCATTTTAAAAACGAAAAAAAGTGGATTTTGAATTTCCATATTGCTGAGCACAAATTTCATAATATCAAAAACTACTTCGTGCATGTTGTAAGTAATGGACCCATCAATGTATATTTTAAGTCTGAAGTCATTTCAAAAGAAATTTTAGAAGTTGAAGCGAAAAATGTCAAAAACATAGGTTTTGAAAAAGTGAAAATACTGAAAATATGACGACAGAAAACACCCGAAAACGACGCTTTAGAGGTCGGAAAAGGCTGCCTGTACGCATTTTTCCACATCAAAATTGTCTAAAAATTAAGAATTTTATGTCCATTTTTAAGGGGGGGGGTGAAAATTGGGCTCAGCCCGAAGCAAATATCGGACCCAGGACTTTATAAAAAAATAAAAAATAATTTATACATATATATATATATATATATATATATATAAAATATATATATATAATATATGATAATATACTATGATATATATATATAATATATATAATATTATATAATAATATTATATATAAGTTTTGATATATATAGTATATATGATACTATATATATAAAGGGACGTAGGAAGGACCATGCGTGGTGAGGCACTTGCTAATCTCTTTGTATCTTTCAAATAGCTTTGTAGTTGTTTTCTTACAGTGTTATAGCAGTGAACAGAGTATTGTCTTAACTTTCTTTTGGATCTTTTTTGGCGGTACGAATTCTTCACGATTCTTATTTTCTTTCTTTTTTTCTTGTTTTTGCTTATTTGATTACCCATACTGGAAGCAAAGTTCTAATTTTGCAATTTTACTATGCAGTGCCTCACAACAGTTCGTCTGGCATTCCAGATTCAATTTTATCTTTTGGCGCACACTTTCCATTTATACCGGATTCTATTTATATATATATTATATATTATTGATTATTATTATTATTATATATTATTATATTTATTATTATATTATTATATATTATTTATTATATTTAATATTATATTTGTATTATTATTATTACTATTTATTATTATTGATTATTATATAATTATATTATTTATTATTATTATTATTATATTATTATTAATTATATTATTATTTTATTATTATTATTATGAGATATTGTATCATTTTTATTTTGTTTTATACTATTTTTAAAAGTATTTTATTAGTTATTATTAATTATTATTATTTTATTGATTATATATGATTATATTATTGATTATATTATTATATTATTCATTATTATTATATTTATTATTTATATTATTATTGATATTATTATCATCATTTTTGATTTTTATTAATAATTTGATTTTTTATCATTCATTATAATATATAATATTATTATAATTTAATATCATCATTTTTTTTTATTATTATTATTTATGTTTTAATATTATATTTATATTATTTTATTATTAGATATTAATTATTGATTATTATATTATTATTATTCATTAGAGTTATTATGATATTATTTTATTATTATTAATTATTAATTTATGTATTTAATTATTTTTTTTATTTATGTTGTATTATTATTATTATTTATTAATTATTTTATTATTATATTTATTATTATTCATTATTATATATTATTATGAATTATTATTGATTATTATTAATTATGTTATTTTTCTATATATTATTATATTATTATTATTATTACTATATAGTATTATTATAGTATTATAATATATTATCGACATCATTTTTATTTTTATTATTATGATTATTACTTATATTATCATTTTTATTTTTATGTATCATTATTTTTATAATATTTGATTATTAATTAATTATTATTATTTTATTATTATTATTATTATTATATTATTATATATTATTATTATTGATTATTATATATTATTATTATTTTATTATTATTATTATATTATTATTATTATTATTATTATTATTATCTTGTATTTTATATATTTATATTATATTTTTATTTTATTTTTATTCTATTTTTTTAATTATTTTTCATTATTAATTTAACAAAATTTTAATATATATTAATCTTATTGTTATTAATTTATTATTATGTATTTTATTTTTAATTTGATTTTTATTTATTATTATTTTGATATATATTTATTATTATTTATTATTATTATTATTATTATTATTATTTTATATATTATATATTATTATTAGTATTATATTATTAATAATATGTATTTTTATTTTATATAATCTTTTATTACTTGTGAATATTATTATTTTATTATTATTATTATTATCATCATTTTTATTATTATTATCATTTTTATTTTTATTATTGTTATTATTTTTAATATTATTATTATTAATATTATTAATTATTATTATTAATATATTAATTATTTTAATTTTATTATTATATTATGAATTATTATTGATTATTATTTATTATTATTATTATTATTATTATTATTGATCGTCATCATTTAAATCTATCAACACTGATGTTCTTCATGTTTCTGTCCAACCCAAAGTCTCTCTTTCTACTTTTCAGCATTTATTCATTTATCAACTTGAAAAACAATCCTTGTCACAACCAACTTGCATCTCACCTTTAAACCATTCAAATTCAATCTTGTCCTCTGTTTGAAATGCTTATTTTAAAAATCCTATTTCCTCGTCGATCTTTCCTCAAAAGAATCACCACAGTTCCTCTCACACTAAGTAACTTTCAAATAGGTTACCTTGTAAGAGAAGTCTTCAAAATTTCTTCACAACAGTCCTGTTGTTTGCTCTTGATAAACGTTTCATAATTATTTTGGATGCAATCATACAGCTCTTGTTCAAATTGTGAAGTTTAATAATTTTCACTTACCGAATCAGTTATTGCGCTCTCTCTCTCTCTCTCTCTCCTCCTCATCTCTCATCTCTCTCTCTCTGCTCTCTCTCTCTCTTATCTTCCTCTCTTCTCTCTCTCCTCTCTCATCTCTCTCTCTCTCTCTCTCTCTCTCTCTCTCTCTCTCTCTCTCTCTCTCTCTCTCTCTCTCTCTCTCTCTCTCTCTCTCTCTCTCTCTCTCTCTAATCTTTTGTTTTTGGAATGTTGAGTTGCTCTTCTTATAATACTGCCATTACAGTAGACACTGTTCGACACTCGTGCGACTCCTCTATCCACACAGTTTCATTCTTCTCTCTCTCTCTCTCTCTCTCTCTCGTCTCTCTCTGCTCTGCTCTCTCTCTCTCATCTCTCTCTCTCTCTCTCTCTCTCTCTCTCTCTCTCTAACTCTTATCACAGACTTAATCGCTATGCTCATTCTTACATGTATTCAACTGATAAATTATAGAAACTTTTCCATCTTCAACTTCCCTTATATCTTAAACACTTTTCAAATGCCGTAATGGTTTACTGGGCTTCCCACTGTGTTGGCTTCAAAAGACCGGTGGAGTTTGTCGTTAACCATCCATATATTAATATATAATATAACTATATATATTATATAGTTTATATATATATTAGTATATATATATATATATATATATATTATATATATAGTATATATATTATTATATATATGTATATATATATTATGGATTATATATATTACAGAATAAATTTTCCGATTAAGTGAGGTGCGGATGCAGATGCGGATGATGCGCAGGTCAAATAGGCGGCATGTCCGGCAAATGCGGATGCGGTGGGGATGTCATGATCATCACTAATTAATATATAGTACTATATATATTAATATATGATATATATATTAATATCATACATATATATATATAGTATATATATATATTTATATATATATATATATTTTATATAAGTAAAATATAAAATATGTATATATATAAATATATATATATTATTATATTATATGATATATAGTATATATATAATAATATATATATATATATATATATATATATATATATATAATATAATATATATATATTATATATATGGGAGACTGATATTGAATGAACCAAGTAATTAAGAACTGCGCGCGCGGACTCAAGGAAGAAGCTCATTTTTCATTTGTCAGGAAAATAAAAGTCATGAAAAACTGGTGCGTGTTCTCTAAAGCGTTAAATTGTTAGAGTGTTTAAAAGAAATAAAAAGTCCGGTGATTCAAGGTTTATAGTTTGTGAAAATTAATCCGAAGTCCAGTTTTGCAGAAACCATATTTGAGGTCGTTAATTCCCCAAACTGGGTAACTGGGTAAGTAAACTATTATCTTTTTAAAAGGGATAGTTTAAAACTAAAAGTAGGAAGATTGCAGTTATTTTGATAAAGTTATTAAATTTGGGATAAACGGAATAACACTGACATTATAGTTGCTAAATATTTAAAAAAAAAACTGGTTAATATTGGAATATTGTGAATTAAAAGCAGGAAGTGACGTTAAAATTAGGATTGAGGAGTTGAGAAGGAAAATGTAAAAAGACAAGCCGTGGTATATTTCAAGGTAGATTTTAAGAGACGGTTACGAGGTTGAGTTAAGAAATTGTTATTGAAGCGTTACGTTACTATTTTTGTGATTAAGTTACCACCGGTTTGTGTCAGGTTGTTTCTTATAGGAGACGATTACTGGTATGTTACTAGTTTATTTTGTAAATATTTATAGTTAGTAACCTGGATTGCCGAGTTTGCGAAGAAATAGAAAGCAAGGTTACGGTGGAGTTGAGATATGGAGTAGAGGTAAAAGTACGAAAGTAGGGTTAAAAGGTTTGAGAAGAATAGTGTATGTATTATTCATTATTATTATTATTATTATTATTATTATTATTATTATTATTATTATTATTATTATTTATTATTATTATTATTATTATTATTATATTTTATATTAATATATTATTATTTGTTTCACTCTATGTTTGCTAAGGATGTTTAATGTGTTGGGAATTGAGGGCCAGCAGACGTGTGTATATATTAGTTTTAGGGTTTACATTAATAGCAGGATTATATTATTATATTAAAAGTACCATTTTCTTTTTATTATTATTATTATATTATTTTATTATATTATTATTATTATTATTTGATTATTAATTTTATTTTTATTATGATTATTATATTATTATTATCATTATTATTATTATTATTATTTTTATTATTATTATGATTATTATTATTATTATTATTATTATTATTATTATTATTATTATTATTATTATTATTATTATTATTATTATTATTATTATTATTATTATTATTATTATTATTATTATCATTATTATTATTATTATTATTATTCATTATTATTATTATTATTATATTATATTATTATTATTATTATTATATTATTATT
>JABUQX010082922.1:0-2500 GCA_015478945.1 Trachelipus rathkii | reverse complement strand
AATGTCGTTTATAAGGGAGTGCTAACTACCATCCTCAAGAATAAATAATACCAAAAAACAAAACACAGTCACCAAATAATTAAAAATACAAACACGATAGAATATAATAATATTATATATATAATATATATATATAAATAATATATATAAAATAATATAAATAATATATATTATATATATATAATATATAATAATAATATATATATAATAATATATTAAATATATATATAATATAAAATATATATAATATATATAAATATAATATAAAAAAAAAATAAAAATATAATATAATATATAATAATATATAATATAAATATATATATAAAATATATTAAAATATTAATAAATAATAAATAAATATAATATAAATATCTTATAATATATATATAATATATATATATATATATGAATAATATATATATAAATATATATATATATATATAATAAAATATAAAATAAAAAATATATATAATAAATATTAATAAATAATATATATATTATATAATATATTATATAATATATATAAATATATATTATATTAATAAATATATATATATTAATAATATAATATATATATTATATATATAAATATATATATATATATATATATATATATACCATACTCTATATTGATAAATTTCTATTATATTTAATGAGATATATATATAATATGGTAAAACTTAAATTTGGTAATTTATATATATATAAATATAATAATATATAAATAATATAATATATAATATATATATTATAAATATATATATAAAATATTATTAAATAATATATATATATAATATATATAATATATATATATAATTTTATATATATATATATAACAAAATATATTAAAACACGCTAATAATAATTAGGATATATATATTAAAATATATATATAAAATATAATATATAATATAACATTGAGGTTAATTAACACCAGAATTGATTTAGATATGCCTAGTTATTAAATGATATATAATATAATTAATTATAGAATTATAGATAGAGAGGTAATAGCCCATTCAGTCTATAAAAAAATCAATTTTAAATCTATATTAATATTTATAAAATAGGTACACATATTAAAGGAGGTTGAGATTATGGTTTTGGAAGTTTAATTATTAAAAAAACAAATAAGTCTATAGACTAAAAATAAGAATATAAATTAGGTATATAAAAGTAATAAATTAAATTTTCATTTTCTTAAAAATCAAGATTTAATCTTGTTATATTAATAAATAGGTAACCAATCAAAGAGTTGATAGATTTGGTTTGGAAGTATAAATAATTATTTAAAAAAACAATAAGTCTATAGACTAAAAGTATAATTAGTCTATAAAAAGTTATAAAATTAAATTCTTTATTTATTAACTCTATATAAGAATTCTTAATAAGTAAACTATACTTTCATTTTTCAAAAAAGGTGCGGAACAAAAGAGCGGAAACTATTTTTGATCCGCACGTAGCAATGTCCGCTTATTTTACTGACGATCCGCATCACTCCAGCTAGTCACGTACCACCTTTTCTGTATGTCGTCATCTGGAGCTAAGAGCTAAGTAAACTAGAAATAGCTGCGACTAGCAGAAACTAGAAGAGGCGAAAAGATGAACAACTCAGCCTACAAAATAGATTATAGTAGTATCTAGATTATTAAAGTATAATAAAATATATAATATATATATATATATATATATATATTATATAAAAATTTATTATCTAAAATATATATAACTTATATGTAATAAAAATGAGATAATAAATAAAATATATATATATATAAAATAATATAAAAATATATATATAATATATAATAGAATATATATATATATATTAATATAGATAATGAGCACCGCGGATTAATAATAAATTTTTATGTTATGTATATATAAGTTTTCAATATTTATATAATTTATATTTGTCTTGATTAAAGCTTGAAACCTATGCGAAATCCGGAATGAATGTTCAAACTACAAACTATCCCGGAGGCAGAAGAATATAAAAAATGGTGACACGATCCAAAAAAGAGATAAAGCTACTCCTGAAAAAATAGGTGTGAATAGTCTAAAATGATAAGGAGCGAACAGAAATAGTCGAAGGGTTGAAAGATAATATGGTTAAAACAACGAACAAGACGCTGTCCATGGAATTAGAACAAAAAAGGTATCAAAACCAATGTATTGGATAAAGCTGAAAACGATAAGCAGCGTTACAAATTAACGCTTATTTATTAGAAGAGATAATGCCTCTTAGCTGTTTTTCTTAATGTCAAATGAAGTAACAGAGGTAGATGATCAAGAAAATTATTGACAGTAAAACATCATTCATAGGGGCTCACTCGTTTTGAGGCAGGCCTTTGCAAAATGAACGCAATAGCGCGTAATTATGGTTGAAAGCTCTTGCCATAATAATAAAAAAATGTAAGGAATATGAGAGGCAGGTGATTCGATGTATTTGTTACCGAGCTAGATAAGTAAGAGGTTAGCCTCAATAGCAAAAATAAAG
>JABUQX010082921.1:42500-44610 GCA_015478945.1 Trachelipus rathkii | reverse complement strand
AAAAGGAGTGCCGAATAATAGTTAGATGTGCAGAAAAGGAGACTGAAGAAAGCAGTAACGGCATGAGTGCAGATAAGACTAAAAGACTCAGACTTTATACAAGAAGACAAGAAGAGATAATATAAGTGGAAGTACCAAGTAAAAGTACCCCAGATATAGATGTGTAATGCCTACTCACATTTGAGACAAATGACACCACCATATAAAGCATTAAACTTGGATGGGGTGAAGTTGTTTTGAAGACGTCTCATAATACTTAACGACTTAAGAATGTTATTAAGAAAGAGAAATAATTGTGGTTGTTTTCCAAGAAAGACACCGGGCAAAGAAAGTTTTACCAAAAATATTTTGATACAAGAAGATTTGAATTATATAACTTCTAAGATATTGTAATTGAATGGAAAATTATGTCAAGTAGATGGATTATGTTTTACCCACCTCAATGAATAATGTGAAAAGGATCAAAGGTCAGATGCTTAAGGATACCATCCTAACAGCAGCTTTTTGTGGTTGAGTAGGAGATGATTTTCAGAATAAAATGGTTAATGAAGGATGGACTTAGTCGGGGATAAAACAGGAGCATGAGTAAACACCGCAGTAATAGGCAGTAAGTGGGATTACAGAGCTCAAAACCTAGAATTTCTCTTAACACCTGGCATTAAGTGGGAATACAGAGCTCAAAACCTGAAATTTCACTTAATAACAGGCATTAAGTGGGAATATAGAGCTCAAAACCTGGAATTTCACTTAATAACAGGCAGTAAGTGGGAAAATAGAGTTCAAAATCAGGAATTTTGCTTAAAAACAGGTACTAAGTAGGAATGCAAAGCTCAAAACTTGGAATTTCACTTAATAGCAGGCATTAAGAGGGAATACAGAGCTCAAAACCTAGAATTTCACTTAATAACAAGCATTAAGTGGTAATACAGAGCTCAAACCTGACGCGCTCTCTCTCTCTCACAAAAAGTGAAGTTTAGAGAATAGAAAGGTGATGTTCAACAGGTAGAAATTACAATATAAACCTGTTTTTGTAGCAGATATGAAGAGAGAACCCTGTGCATTAAAATAAGCCTGCAGTTTCGCAGTGGTACCAATCCCATGACCAGGCTTCACTAACCCCCAAAAGATGGTAAGAATAGGATGAGGGAACGAGCAGAAGTTTTTGATTGCTAGCATTTCAAGCATTTCCAAAGCAATATAATTTGTTGTTCTTGATTAAAATTATAAAATAAAGATGCGTATAAACTACTCTTATAAGCTTAATACATTTGATATATACTAATATATATATAAATATATATATATATATTATAGTTAATATATATATATTATTATATATATATAGATATTATTATATAATATATATAATATATAATATATACTCAATATACTACAACCCTCAACCTAATACACTAAAGATAAGGGAAGGGTACAAAAGAACATGTAAATACACCAGTGTGAGACGAGGTAGCATACCGTTACCCCTGCGTATGTGAAGATACGAAAGACTACTGAAATAATTCAGTCACTGGGTGCCAAAGAGTTTTTATATATATATATATTATATATATATATATATATATATATATTAATATATATCTATAAGGTATAATACATGTATATATATATATATATTATATATATATATATATAAAGTAATGTAAAAAGTTTTTTTTCAATTGGTATTTTTTTTCCACAAACTAAACGTTTTCTCATCACTTTTAACTTATATTATTTTCATTTTTATAGAAGATTTAAAAAGGTAAGGCCAGATCCGTGTTTTAGTGTATGATTCTTCGTGATATGAATGAAATTATTTTTTGTCCTAAATATTTTCTTTTTCAAAAATTGGAAGTGAGGATAACTGTTTTTTTTTTCTACTGAACCGGTTATAAATTTTATTGCAGATCTGGAAATGTTTGAATAAGTCTTTCTATGTGTTTAATTCCATCAAATTCAACCATAAATAGTTTAAAAGAAAAAAAAACAACGTTTTTTTTTGGGGGGGAGTGAATTTTCTTTCAAGTAAAAATCGTTTAAAAAATATATGAAAAAAGGGTTGCAACTATCTCTCTCTCTCTCTCTCATATTTTATATATTATATATATAT
>JABUQX010082921.1:27500-32500 GCA_015478945.1 Trachelipus rathkii | reverse complement strand
TTTTTGTTTTCATTTAATTATTATATTTTTATTTCCATATTTTATTATTCAATTTATTTATCAAGAAAGATCTCCGGGAGGCAACTAACCTATCCGAAACATATTTTATTTCAAACGAAATATATATAAGTATATATATATAATATATTATATTATATATATATATATATATTTTATATATATATATATATATATTATATATTATATATATATATATTATATATATAATATATATATATTATATTTATATATATATAAAGGCTTTCTTCATATTGACAAGGGTTGAACCCTCCCAGAAATTATTTAAACTATCAAAAATTCTTTGATGGTTAGAGTGTCCTTAAAATTTTATTTATAAGAATAATAAACATAATAATAGAGGCAATTTAGGAGTATATATTAATAGAGATGAGGAGAATATATTTATGGTGATTGAAGATTTCTTAAATTTAGTGACTATTAAAAACACAAAAGGAAGATCTCTAGGAGGGGCAATGCTATAAGAAGGTTGAGATAAAGAGCGACTTTCTGATTGGCAAACGATATGATGATGCAGCAACGACGAAGAAAAGTTTTAGGGGGTTCACGCTGTCGAAAATATCCAGCGACATTGTATGTAAGCTTTTCGCATCTATGGGTTACAACAAATAGAAAGTTTTTTGACACAATGAAAGCAACTTGGCACTATTTTAGGCCACCAAGGGGGACATCTATTTTCATAGAAAAAACTATGAAAATTAATAAAACTAGCAAGAATGTGCGAAACAAGCTAGAATGGAAAGTTACAATGGGTTGTTACGAATTTGATAAATTTTTAAAGCAAATTGATGCTTTAGAGAAGCTTGGAAAAACCTCAAATCTTTTGAAATCTGTAATCACGAGAGAATAGGTATCAAGCTTTATTATGATTTCTCACATTATTTCTCTTTCGACCTTTCATTATGTACTACAATTACAATTTACAATTACAATTTACAATTACAATCTACATTATAATTTACAATTACAATCTTTCATCATAGTTGACAGCAACTCCCTTAATTATATGAAACATGAAATTCTCGTTTTGGAAAATTTCTGCTTTCTCTGTTAATAAAATGAAAACTAATCGCCATTGGCAGAAATCAATAATGCACAAAAAATAAAGCAATTTCAATACCTTTTCTTGATGATTTTTCAAACCAGTTAAAGATCAACTTCGTGGGACATAAATCCATATTTACCAATCTTAGTAAGTCATTCCATCGATGGCAATAACCTTTTAATATATCATATATATTATATATATAATATATATATATATATATATTATATTAATTATATATATATATTAATATATATATATATATATTATATATATATATATATATATATAATTATAATATATATTAATATATATTATATATATATATATTAATGAGATACTCAAGCCCTCATGATAAAATTGGAATATTAAAAAGAGTGGATGGGCTTTTATTGTTATAAATGTAAAATTTTATTGCTCTAGTGAATTGTCTTAAGCCAATGGGCATTAGGTAAAATAATAATTAGAATAGGCTGACAATTATGCTATTACAACATTAAAGGATTATTTGAATAGGCACTCGCAGATGCCCACATCTCTTACCGCGCGTTCAAAACAGAATCATCGACCAGCGGGCTGGTTGCTCTCAGAATGCACCGCCCGATCATCACACTTAAATTCACCGATCTTATTGGGTCAATTTGGATGCTTTTTTTTTTAACAGTTTTAAAATGCTCTTAGCAACAATCATTAGGATTTAATTATATAACGGACTTTTTGTTGTGCGCGCACATTGGGTATGTAAGTCAGCCAATTTACAAAAGCGCACAGATGTGTATGGCACGGCATGCCTTACTCACACTTACATGTACCAATATAAGAATGCTCGGATACCAGAGTATATATATTATATATATATATATATATATAATATATAATATATATATTATATATATATATATATATATATATATTATATATATATATATATATATATATTATTATTATTAAAAAATAGAATTTTCCAATAATTTTGATATATACAGTCATATTTAGATTATTAAGGATTTTAGTATTTACACACTTACAACTTGTACACCAGAAAGATATTTCACTGCTCTTAAAAAAAAATCTTCAATTCAACGGGAACTATAGGACTTTAACCCAACTGGCTTTATTGAGTTTTCAATCATAGCTAAACAATATAAACGGAGGAATTATCAATTATTTTCTGTTGTTTGAGAGCCAGAGAAGAAGCATTATATATTATTATAATATATAATTATTATATATTTATATATATATATATATATATATATATATATATATATATATATATATATATATATTATATATATATATATACCGTTATATATATATATATAATATCTTTTTTTTGAATTTTGAAATTGCTATCAATGATTATTTTATTCCTTTTTATTCAAGTAAGGATATATAATATATATATATTTATATTATATATTATATATATATATATTATATATATAGTATATATATTAATATATATATATATATATATATATATATATATATAGTATATATATATATATATATCCCCAGAGAAATTGATTGGCCACGCGACAAAATATATTTTTTCTACCCAGTCTAACCATACATATATATATATATATATATAATATTATATATATATCATATATATAATATAATATATATAATATATATATATATATATTAAACCCATATCCGAGGCAAAATTATATCTGCATAAAAGAAATTGAATAAGAACAATAAAAAAAATAATTCATATTTAAATTTGAAACACTTTCCCTGTCAATATTTATTATATATAATATATAATATATTATTATATATTATATATTATATATATATATATATATATATATATAATATATATATAGTATATATTATATATATAAATATATATTATTTTATTATATATATATAATTATATATATATATATTATATATATATATATAATATATATTATATATATATATATACTTATTTTTAATATATATATATATATATATATATATATATATAAATATACTATATATTTATATATATATATATATAATTATATATATATATAATATATATATATATATATTATATATATATATATATATATATATATATTATATATATATATATATAACGATAAATTATATCTTGTATAAAAGAAATCAGGTAAGTTAATTAATTATTATCCCAGCAATTCTTACACCTTTGACATTTGCATATTTATCATTTAGTTATTTTATGAGAGTTATAAATATCTTTCTGATAAATAAAATAATTAACTGCGCAATAACATCGTTTTCGCAGCAAAATTGTTCTCCTCCTATTAAGGAATTGATTTCTTTTTAATTGTATAATTATAAGATTGGTTTGCTTGAAGCTTTTTGAATCATTGCTTTGTCCAAATTATCTTTTCTTAATACCTTATTTCTATTATAAACTTTTTTTTTTTTTTTTTTTGAGGATATTTTTTATTGAGTTTTTTTGTAAGAACTTTTTTTTACATTAATTTTATATATATATATATATATATATATATATATATATATATATATATATATTATAATATATATATATATTATATATATATATATATATATATATATATTATATATATATATATATATATATATACTATTATCATATATAGAAGAGAGAGACGAGAGAGATAGTGCAAACCCTTTTTTACATATTTTTTTAAAATATGCAAATGAAGAAAATTCACTCCCCCCAAAAAAAAACGTTGTTTTTTTTTCTTTTTAAGAACTATTTTATGGATTGAATTTGATGGAATTAAACCACTTTAAGAAAGAACTTATTTCAACATTTGCAGATCTGCAATAAAATTTTAACCTGTTCGTAGAAAAAAAAACAGTTATCCTCACTCCAATTTTTTTGAAAAAGAAAATTATTTAGGACCAAAAATAATTTTCATTTCAATATTCACGAAGAATTCTACACTAAAACACGGTATCTCGCCTACCTTTTTTAAATCTTCTATAAAATGAAAATTAATATAAGTTAAAAGTGATGAGAAAACGTTTAGTTTGTGGAAAAAAAAAAATATAAAATGAAAAAAATCTATATTTACCTTTATATATATATATATATATATATATATATATATATATATATATATATATATTATATATATATTATATATATATATATATATATAATATATATATTATATAATATATATATTATAAACTCTTTGGGCCTCCAGAGACGAATATTTAGTATCTTTCTATCTCACATACGCAGAGGGGTAACGGTTATTCTACTCTCCGGTCTCACATGGGTGTATTTACATGTTCTTTTGGTACCCTTCCTTTATTCTTTATATTATATAAATATATATATATATATATATATAGTTATATATATAATAATATAATATATATATTATATATATATATATATATATATTATATATATTATATAAATAATATAATATATCATGTATTATGCCTTATAGAGTAGTTTATACGGACTTTATTTTATAATTTAATCAAGAACAACAAATTATATTGCTTGGAAATCTTGAAATGCTTAGCAATCAAAAACTTCTTGCTCGTTCCCTCATCCTTTTCTTACCATCTTTTTGGGGGTTAGTGAAGCCTGGCTCATGGGATTGTTACCACTGCGAACAATGCAGGCTTATTTTAATGCACAGGGTTCTCTCTTCATATCTGCTACAAAAACAGGTTTATATTGTAATTTCTACCTTGTTGAACATCACCTTTCTTTCTCTAAACTTCAACCTTTTGTTATTAAGCGAACTCAGGTTGAGCTCTGTATTTACAACTAATGCTTGTTTATTAAGTTGAAATTCTAGGTTTGAGCTCTGTTATTCCCACTTCTTAATGGCCTGCTATATAAGTGGAATTCCAAGTTTTGAGCTTTGCATTCCTACTTAGTACCTTGTTTTTTTTAAGGCAAATTCTGATT
>JABUQX010082921.1:17500-22500 GCA_015478945.1 Trachelipus rathkii | reverse complement strand
TGTGCATCACTAAAATTTATAGCTCTGAAATGTGCATCACAAATATATATATTGTATTGATAAATATATATATTATTATTTCATTTCCATGTATGCTTTAATCATAAATTTTTCCAATTCTGCTAACTATGTCTTTTTTATCGATAAAGAATCAATTGAGTGATAAATTAATTGGGCATGGTGTTAGGTTTAAAAAAACATCCCCCCTGGACCCGCGAGCTGTTGACAAGAGCGGAAAAAACAGCACCCAGCTCTATACGAGAGAGACGAAAGAGGAAAAAGAATGTGATATAGAGGGGGTGTTGGGGTGACGAGGCCCCACCCACGTTCCAAAAAGACAATAAGGAATATGAGAATAGAGATATCAATATGCAAGATGTGTGATTGATTGTCACAGGCGTGCTTTCTAACAAAAGACTATTACGGAACTGCAAGAAGCTATACATCACTGCACAATTAAACTGACAGATAAAAACGAATAAGCCGTGAAGGCACGGACCATAAGAACTGGAGTCATTTTTAATAGAAGGACTTCAGACTACGCGTGTGGAAAAGCACAAAAAGAAATATGGATGTTCCACGAAATATCTCTCCTTGAATTTCTCTTTCTAAATCTCAATAATCAAAATTACATTGGCAAACCTACAGTATCTTAGCTAATGTATTAACCTCAGGCGATACACTCGTCAACATACGCTTACATAGTGTTTTTGATGTGTTATAATGCTGAGTTCCCATGTCGCCGAGGTGTCAAGATTTCACCCTCGCGGAATGGCCTAGATGGACACCCGACTCCTTAGTCCACATGCCACTCTGAGTTATGCATATAGGTAATACTCCTTTATGTGAGGGTATATCTCTATATTAGTATATAAAAAATAAACAAAAAAAAATTAATTAGAATATATTACTATTATTATTTTTTAACTCTCTATGATAAATATATATATATTATTAAAATAAAATATAGTCTTTAAAATATAATACTCCTTTGACTAAAACAATTCATATTAAATAATTTAAATAAACTCACTAATTAATATATTTTATATTTTTATTTTTTTATTTTATTATTTTTACATTATTATTATTATTGTAGTGAAATATATATATATTATTATATCCACAGTAGATTATCTTACCTCCAATAAATAAATTGATTCATTCCGCTTGTATATTTGTATAAGTTTTTGAGAGAATGTATATATAAATAAATCTTTTAAATTTTTATATAATTTTATTTTTTATTATATATTATATTTTTTATTTTATTTTTTTTTATTTTATTATTTTTATTTTATTTTTTTTATTTTATTACTAGTTTAAGTAGTCAATAAATACTTAATATAATGTAACCATGAATTTCCATAAGCAATAGATTCCGTTATATTTATACTTGTAAGCATTAAATAGTTTTTAGATTATACATATAACGTGCATCACTATAACAGACTCCCGGCTGAACCAGTTTACCACATATTATTCGTTTATTATATCATTCTCGATCCCCTTAGTTTTATTTTAAATGGTTTTATTTATTTAAAATAATAATATTTATATATAATATATATTTTATAATATTAATATAATATATATATATATATAATGAACATATATATATATATATTATAATATATATTAATATATATATATATATATATATATAATATAATATATATATATATTAATTATATATATATTATTATTTAATTATAATATATATAAATAAATATATATATATCATATATATAATATATATATATATATATTAATATAATATATATATATATATAATTATATTATATAATATTAATACTAATATTTATTATATATAATATTAATAATATATATAATATATATATTATTATATATATTAATATAATATATATGTATATATAATAAATATATATATATATTATATATATATAATATAAATATTATATATATTAATAAATTATAATATATTAATATATATGATATAATATATAATATTAATATATATATAATATAATATTATATATATATATAATAATTAAACTTAATTAATATTATATATTAGTATACCCTTGGATTTCTCGTGCTTAACCTGAGCTTCTATGAGGCTAGTTTTGTAGAATCTAGGTCCCAGCCAAAAGCGTTTATATCCCAGGATATAATTCCTACATAATTACAATTGCTCAAGAACCCAATGTGATAGCCTCGTAGATACAAGGAACTTGAGTAATCCATAAGCTGTATGATTATTGAATGGTGTGTGTCCGTGTGCGGCACGGCCGAACAATTTGGTGTTGTGGTGAGATGCGGTAGTAAGGAAATTGAGAGAGTGATGGTTGGGGTGGTGTTGCGCTGCACTGATAGTGGATTGTGTGTGTCACAAAGGTTTAGGGAACGTGAGGTATACGCTGGCTGAGAAAAGAAGATGCATATTATTAAGCCCGAAAGGCATAGAGTACTTATTGGAAGGTTGGTCAATTTATTAGACTTAATGAGGAAGGTCATGAGATAGAGTTAGATTGAAATAGATATAGTGCTCGCAAAACGAGAAATTAACCATCGAGCGAGAGAAGAAATTAATTTTAGGTACTTTGTTGAAGTTAGGTAAATTTAACGAATGGAAAGAACATTTTATTTCAATTAAACCAATTGATGTTCACAAAGACTGAATATATAGTATCCCGGGAGCGTCCGGGATTGGATGGTCGGTAAGAGTAGAGGAAAGGGCCATCCAGGACACAGGTGTGGCGGAGACGTTGAGTTTAAGACAGAGGACCGCCACTGTAGTATCTACTCATAGAAAAGTGTCTTAGTGAACGCTCGCATGTTAGAGAATAACGATACGATGCGATCGTTGGAAATGGATCGTTGATGTGAGATGTGCGTAGTTGGAGCGTATCGCTCGAAGGTCAGGATGGAGTATGCAGAGAATGTTTTTTGGAAGCAAACCTATTAATACAAACATTACGCCCCACTAATGAGAGATAGACCAAGGGTAGGGAAAAGCGAGAGATTATATGAGATACGAAATCTCTCAGAAACTGCTGAGTAACCGTCGCAATGAGGATTGTGAGGTAGTAGATACTCCATAGAATCCTTTATAATTGTATGACCTGAATGGTTACTTACACTCTATTTGGAACTAGAAAAGACGGAGGAAGATGAGAGTCATGGGGGCTTTCGGAGTGGGATGAATCAGGAATGAAAGTAGTAGGTGAGAACTGATAGATAGATTTTCTTATAGTGATAGAGATAGAATACGAGTAATAACTTATCATATAATTATCAATATGCTTTTCAAATATGTTGATGTGAAACTAAAATACTAGGGATTCTGGTACAAATTGTACTGTGGTGTTATTAGAATGAATACGTTAGAAAAAAATCTAATGTAATTTTATATTTAAGTTTTTTGACCTAATTAAAAAGAAATATTTATGGACGAGGAAAAGTATATATCCTACCGAACGTATTTTCCATTGGATTCGAGTTTCACAGGATGAGTTATTGGGATACTGCAGATGGTATATGAGAGAGAAATAAACCGAGGAAATTAGTTAAAAAGAGATATCTGCTAGAAGAACTAAAGGACCAGGCAACGAAGGAGAAATTTGATGAGACCTTAATAAAGCTCAAGCGAAGATGTATAGGTTTGACAGCTATGAGAAGAAACAATAGATGAAAAAAGAGCAAAATCAAGAAAAATATTATGTGGAAACAGAATTAGAGGTCCTGGGAGAAAAGAGAATAAGTAGAGGGAGGAGGAAAAAAATGAACAGTGACATGTGTGGAATGATTTGAAGGTGTTAAAGGCCTGTCACAATAATCTGATAAGAATAGGATGTGCATATCAGGAAATGGATAGAGAGTAAAACTGAATGAAAATAGATTGTGAATTATGTTGAAGGTCAGAGAAATCAATTGCAGACTAAGAAAGGATAAAAGATTTAGTAGCATGAAAAGCACTCATGGGTAAAAAATAGGGTCGGAACTGAAGGTAGAAACATGATTGGAACAATTAAATAATTAATCTATATAGGATTGGCTAAAAAGTATGAGAACCTTCGAAAGAATCCATAAAACTACACACGTCATTAATTGAATAAGCAGGAGAATACAGTTGGGTTAGAGCGGAGTAGGAGGTGTTGTGAAAAGATGGAGAGATAATAATATATACTTTTGAGAGTGAATTTGATGAGAATATATTGAGCGTTAGAGGAGGTGCAGATTGGAAGAGGGAACGGGAATTAGGTGGTTGGATGATTAAGGAGAAAGAACTCAGAGGGGATAATTTGCTGGAGGAATAAATAAGAAGAGGCATATTAAATAAACGCTACGAAATGCGGAAAAAGCCCAGGAAACAGATGGACTGATATGCTGAATTTATAACAAGACTGGAGAAGGAGTGCAAGTTAATGGCTACTAGAATTACTGAAATTGAGAATTTATGGGGATACTCAAAAGAGGGATACCTTGCTGAATGGAAGTAGAGCAGGTGATATTTTCCACACTATAATCTAAGTAAAGGAGAATATTTTTTAAAGAATTTGTAACAACTTATACAAAGTTAAGGGATAGCTTTTAATCTGAATAACAGTTAGCTAGTTAAAATATTACGTAAGTAGAATAATATTTGGAAAAGGAGACTGATGAATCCAAAGTTAAGATTAAACTAGGAAGCTGGCAGATATATGGCTTCAGATGCGGGAGCAAAAGTTTACAATGGATCCAATCTTATTTACATGAAAAATAGATGATAGAAAAAACAATTAGAATGGAATAAAGTTGAGAAGATAATTGTGGCGTTTTGGTAGGACTTTGAAAAAGCCTATTGATTAGATGATAGGAAAAGCTATGGTGGCGAGCACTGTGACGAAACAATGAGCAGTATGATAAAAATACCAACAAATACATTAAAAAAGAGCAATAAAAGAAGTACATAGCTGCAGTACAAAGAGGGAATAAGATAAGGGGAAAGAAGTAAGAGAAGAAGGCTTATGCGTTCG
>JABUQX010082921.1:0-10000 GCA_015478945.1 Trachelipus rathkii | reverse complement strand
ATCCTGTTGGAAGGTTCGTGGTTCATTTTGGGAGAGGGTTTAACCTAGTAGTTTTACCGGTTTCTGTGGCGCATGGGCGTACTCAGCCATAGGTGTTTAGATTATTCTTTCCTACCTTTCTTTAGGGTATCCGTGCTACTGTTCTCCTAACAGAACAGATTTTCACGCCTTTTTTGAATATCTTACTACTTCTCACGAGACTGTTATATCTTCTCATCCAAATACTGAGGTCCTCTATTTAGGGGATTTCCAATGTACACAACACTGAATGCATGTTGGGGTCCTCTCATACTGATTTAGGTGGGGAGGAAGGCCGAATCAGTTTCAAGGATTATTCTCAACGATCTGGAGCAACTAATTAAAGAACCCACACACATTCCGGATCGTCCCAACCAATTCTTGAACACACTTGACCTATGTTTCACCACTAGTCCTTCTCTCTTTAAATACACCACTTTCGCTCCTATCGGTTAAATCTGACCACAACCTTATATCTCTTAATTTTAATACTTTCTCTCCAACAGCTCCATCCTGCCCCACGCGTTTTTTCTGGCACTTTGATCGGGCCGATTGGGGGGACTTGCGTTGCTTCTACGCTAACTATAATTGGAATGACTGCTTTGTCTCTCGTGACGCTTCGACTTCTGCCGATAAGGTGGGAGCTGTAATCGTTGATGGGATGAGCAGGTTGATTCCTTCTTCGACCTAAATCTTTTCATTCGTCCTCATAATCCATGGTTCGATCGTGCATGTTCTCTGGAATTTCAGGCTAGAGACAGTGCGTATCGGGAGTGGAAAAATTCTCGTTCTCCTATCACTCATTGCTAATTTTCATTCTGCTAGAAATCGTTGCAGGGATACTCTTCGACGAGCAAAGCGGGCTGTCATCAAACGAAAGTGCGCTAACCTCTTGGTTCTCCTACTGACAAATCTTTCTGGCTCTTGGCAAAACATCTCTAACACTTCTGTAAATTCTTCTGCTTTTCCTCCTCTTATTCGCTCTGATGGTTCTGTTGCTAATTCTCCAACTTAGAAAAGGCCAATCTCTTCCGCCTCCTATTTTCCTCTAACTCAACTTCTGGACCGATTCTGGCACTTCCTCATCCTCCCTCCTCTCTCTCTCCAGGTTGTCCCTATGCCTTTGCCTGTACTTACTTCGATCGTGGTGCATTGCGGCTCCTGGAAATCTTGTCGAAACGTCAGGGAAGGCGGGCCTGCGCCCGGATGGCATTCTCTCCCCGCAGTTCTTGACGGGAGGTGTGCTTTCCGTGCGATACTATCCCGCCCCTCCGTTCAGCTATTATCCTCTAGTTTCTCTACATACTAACACTTTCCCTCAGTGTTGAAGCACGCACATGTCTCAAACCTATTCCGGAAAAAAAAGCGAAAGCCGCTCTTGATCCTTCTATCATATCCGCTCTATAAGCTTCTTACTTGTATTTCCTATTCTAAGATCTTTGAAACTCTTCTCAACTCTCTCACTTCTTAGATCATCTTCCTGGAATCTCATTCACTTCTTTCGCATCGCAGTACGGGCTCTTCGGCGCTCTCTGAAGCGGCTTCTCACATGGCGAATATACTTCTATCTTACGATTTATTGGCTTTTTTTGTCCCTGCCCTCTTTAGTAACTACGGCGGATGACCTTCGTATGGTGCAGCGGCTTACATCATCCAAAAGCATTCGACCGGGGTATGGCACGCGTTCACTGCTCTCAGCTCCCTCCTTTTGGGTTTCCTCCTTCTCCTTTGCTTACTTATGTCTAGTTTTCTTTCCAAATCGCCTCCGCCAATATCGCCTGTCTCTCTGACCTGGCGCGCGCACTTCTTCTCGCTCTTTCTGTCAATAGTGTGTTTCCTCAGGGTTCTGTCTATCTCCTACTTTCCTACTTCATATTATGACATTTGATCTTCTCAACCTTCACATTCTAACTCTATTCACTCATATGCCGCTGACTCGACCCTTCTTCAACTCATTTCAAATTCTGCTCCTCCTTTTAATTCTAGAATTGCCTCCCGTCTTAATCTTTTCCGATTTTATTTCTCGCTGATCTGGATAGAATTTCCGCGGTGGCGTTCTCTGAACCTTTGGTGAATTCAATTCTTTTAAACAACTCAACTATCTACAAATCTCTCCTCTCTAAGACACATTCTAACTTTCCCTATCTCTTTCGACGGTTCTCTCGTCTCCCTGTTGACAATATAAACACCCTTGGCCTTAACATAAACAAAAACAATGTCTTGGATAACCTCACATCACCAACGTGTTGCTAAGGCGGCCTCCAAAAAGCTGGGAAGTTCTGTTTAGACTGCGAGATCATTTTTTCTTCCTTTCTTCTCTCAGTTACTCCATCTATACAAGGGCCTCATCCGGCCCTTGGTATGGCAGTACTGCCTCCTCCATTATATCTGGAGGGGCTCACGTTATCACCGGCCCCTATTTGGATAGCTGGGTCCCCGAGTTCAAAAGCGCCAACCAACGACTGCTACCCTGGTTCTTTCTAGCTGTCACTTGACCCTCTATACTTTGCGGGCGCGATGTTGGTTTTTATCTTTCTTTTCTATAGGTACCGTAGCGTCAAGTGCTCGAGGGAACTTCCACTCGCTTGCCACCACCTTTAAGACGCCCTCGTAAGCACAAGGGTGCCTGGCTGTCGGCACAGAGTCTTTGTGTTCGATATCGGCAACTCGGACTACGTTTTTCGCTGCTCGGTGACCCTCCTTTCTTTCCTTGCCACCTCTGTTCTGTGAGATTCTCTTCCATTCTTCTGTGGTTTCCTACCTCAATTTAATCCTCCTCACTTAAAGCCCGGTCTGTGCTCACTGCGTATTTGTGTTAAGTTGGAATTTTGTTGATTTAACACCCTCCTTGAATATAGGCTTTGCCCCGTGAGCGGGGTGATAACCCGTTAAGAAAAAAAAACTGTCCTGTGCGTCTGTTTTTGGAAGCCACTTTGACCTCAGGCCCTTCATGACGATAAGAGACATTGGGAAATCTTTGGCTATCTTGCCTTTTCAAGTTGCACAATGCTTTTGTTTGCAATAGGATTTCGTTAATTTCGCTCAACAAAACCTTTTGAACCAGTCCTTGCGAATGTCCCCGCACAGAACGTGCCTTTAAACATAATATGGCAATCTTCCACTTCACCAGTGTCCTCGTACAACTTTAGTTCACGAAATGCCAAAAAAACATACGACTAAATAACCAGGAATTCTAGGAGTCTTGAAAATTGTATTCTTTTTCCATGCCTCACAAAGAGAATTGTGGAAATCTCATATCTTATTGTAACGCTATAACAATAACACGATTTTGTATGCCTCCCTACATCCATATGTACTTAATATGCAACGACAAAAAAGCAGTGTTTAAGCTTTAAAGTGTGAAATATAAACATATTGAACCATAAATTATCTCCTTTTGCGATATATTAATTTCTTTACCGGGCTTATAGCAAGTTCAAATTTTGTATAAGTATGTTTTGGAAGTACATACTATAATATATATATATATATAATATATATATATAATATTATATTTAAATTATATATATATTATATATTATAATATTATTATATATTATTTATATATATATATATATATATATATATTATATATAAATACTATGATTCATATATATATACTACTAATACATATATATACCTAATTAATTCATTGCAGGTTCATAACAGAGTTGGAACTAAAGTAGAGGCTTACTGGGTGCCATACGAGACTCGGTAACCATTAAATATAGATGGAGAACCTACGAAGCTATACATGTTGATCTGCATCCTGCATTCTTCTTTGTGATTATTATGACCTTTTCCTACTCAGCGCTTTCCTTTCAATTATGTCATGTCCTTGGAGAACGGGTATTCCTTTGTCATGTGCTACCAGGTTCGTTTTGAGTTTCAGTTGGTGTGGTAGTAAAAGTACCATCTTTTTTTTTAAAGTTTAAAGATCATTGTAGGATTACTTATTATTCAACCTATTAAACTTTTTGAAGGTCCAATGTTACTGAACAAGATGTGAACAATGTTTTATTAGGTAGCTGATATAACTTATATATATATATATAATATTATATATATATATATATATATATATATTTTATGTATATATATATATATATATACTTATATTATATATATATACGTATATATTATATATATATATATTACTAGACTTTTGGAACAAAATGGGAGACTTCAAGCATTAAATGGGAAAAGATGTTCCACACACCAGTCAGCTGACAAACGACAATGAAACAGGTCGAAGTAACAGTACCAAAATTTTTGATATTATATACGAGCTATATTTGAGTATATTTGTGGTTGTAACTGTTTTAGCTTTACGATATTTGATTTGCCGCATATTTTTATAGTTTAGCTTAAAAAAAATAAAAATATATAAGAAGTTTTTTGGTTAAAAACCCCCCCAAGGATTGGAGGAACTGCAATGGAACCCTTCGAAGCCAAAACCTGAATGGATTTTGACTTAAAAATAGTGAAGTTGGAACTGTTTATTTTTAAAGTAATGAAGTAGGAACTGGGAGCTGAAGATCGAAAAAGTTAATTACAGGCTTCCCGTTCTCAGCCCTAATATAAACGGGAAAGCGTGTATTAAAATAAAAAAAAATTAAACCCTAAAAAAAAAATCCGAATTCTGTGGCCGCGACTAATGAGAAAATTTAAATATTCCGAAGTATAGAGAAAAAGATAACATTATTCTCATTTCGGAAACAGTCTGACAGGACATTAAACAAAGCGGGTGTAACGATACGCCACAAACAAAGAGTTTTCCTAGATACAAGAATAATTAAAAATATAATATGATTTGTATTAAAGAGTTGTTGTTAAAGGGTAACAATAATTAATTATTATTTTAGTAAAATTATATATTTATGTAAAATAATATATATATATATATATATTATATATATATATATATATACTACTCGTCAAAATTAACGCACCACAAGGGTACGTCGCGAAGGAAGGGCAGAAAAGATTGAAGAACGCGAATACATTTTCTTGTACAATGACAATAACATGGTGGATTCCTCCCCAGAACTGTAGGTTGATAGAGTGTGAGGCCAAGGTGCAGCCAAAGGGTCTCGCAGTAGCGGTTCGGAGGTTCGGCCTGCAAACTTCACAAATGTGAAATTGTTGCGTACGTACGACGACCGGTCGCGCGGGGTTGTGGGTCCTGTCTCAACTACCATGTATGACCCCTTTGCAGAAATTGACTGCCTGACACCGTTCTGGCATGCTCTCGATGAGTGGGCGAATGTCTTGGACAGTGATTTGATCCATACGTCGTGAAGTGCCTGTCGCAGGTCGGGGAGGGTCCATGGAGGGGGTTGCAGCTGTCGGATCCGACGTTTCAGGATATTCCACAAATGTTCGATTGGATTGAGGTCCAGACTATATGCTGGCCACTCCAACGCCGTCATTTGAAGGTCCTAAGGTAGTCGTTCACACATTGGGCCTTGTGTGGTCTTGTATTGTTATGCATTAGGATGAAAGAATCACCGATGTAGGTGGCATATGGCACGACATATGGTTCGAGGATGTTTGTGATATAACTTACGGCTGTAAGAGTGCCTCCATCGAAGATGTGCAACTGCCGTAGCCCGATAAAGAGATTGTCTCCCCAGGATCATAACCGACACCCACTTTCCAAACGGCAGCACCTGCAGCATTTGAAAATTGTGCGAAACCTCTTCGTCGGTCGTCGGTATACTCTAGCCCGCCTGTCCGAGGCGTACAGACAGACACTCTCGGCTCGTCCGTAAAGAGCACCTTTGTCCAATCAATCGATCGTCCAATGGGAAATGTGTCTCGGGCAAAATGCCAGTTGCCCATCGTTCGATGTTGCCGTGGGTGCGGTGGACCTATGGCAGGTCTCCGGGCGCGCGTTAAATTATGTTCCCGCAAGACGCCGACTCACTGTAGTGTCCCACCCTGGTACCATGTACCTTCGCCAGCTGGTATCTGCAGATGTTCGGCCGTTGTGTGGCGCTTCGTAATGCACGCGGGACGTATAAATCGGCTCTTCCACGACGGTGTCGTGGTCCTGAGCCTACCTTGTCCTCGCCGGCGATCATGTTTCAGGGTTTCCTGGTACCGTTGGACCACCCGTGCAATCGTTGTGTGCTCTACACCGAACCGTTGATCAAGTGTCCGTTACCCGTACCCTTCGGAGTGGAGTGTTGTTTTCTGTACACGCACTGATCTCTTGACAGTTGACCCACTATCCTCTCCATGTTTATCGGAGTCGCTTCGCAGTACGTGAATGGTCCCTCGCTCGATTATACCCCCACATAACCTACCCCCACCTCTCCGAGGTCTAGTTACGTTTTCTTTTATGTTTTACTTAAATTTATCGCTGGTGACGGCCCCAATACTGCAGCCAATTCTCTGCGGGTGGTTACATAGTTACACTGACGCGGTCGTCTGTGTTAGTGTGGGTATGGGTTAGGGGCACTTCTCGTTCCTGCGAGTAGATATATATTCATAGTGGTGTTGTTATTTTTGATGAGTAATATATATATATATATATATATATATATATATATATATATATATTATATATATTATACTATAAATATTATATATATTATATTATATCTATATATACTATACTATATATATATATATATATATATATATATATATGATATATATATAGACTGCAATAAACATCGCCATACAACGATTGAACTCGAAAAAATCTAGGAAAATTTAGCTATCCAAAAGATGGTAATGTTTATTTTAAATTTTGCTAAAGCAGTGTCTTCACAAGACGCTCTGACTAATAAAACAAGTGTTTTGAAAACTATGTATAAAAAAGATTATGTTCCTATTTTCTCATTAAGGAGAAAATGTAATAGCAGAAGAAGCAGTAAATATGTGCAAAAGTGTTTTGTAGAGTAGTCTTCGAATAGTTTCACCTACATCTCTTTATTTGTATAAATTTCCCTATAAATGGGCTATAGCCTCGGCGCGACAAACTGAAGCTCCAGAGAACACTTATGTAGTTAGTGAGAACAAATAACTGGAATTAACAGTGACTACAGTTTAAGAAATTGGATTTCAAATTAGAAGGGAGAGATCATTGATCTTTTGAATAAATTATTTTGAAATTCTACTGATAATTCCAATATTGATTATCCGAGAAACGGAAGAGACAAGGTTATCTTAATATTGAGTGAGACACAGGAAAGCTTAGAGATGATCTGGACAATTGGAAAAGTTTGCACGGAGATGTAAACTTTGCGTGAACAAATTTTTTAGTCATGTTTACCTTAATTAAAAGTGGAGGCGAGTGATCGTGTTCAAAAGATTTGGCTTAAAAAAATTAACACAAATATTTAACATAACTATCTTAATTTGATTGCCAAAGTGCTTCTTTCTAGCATAACTTCAGGTAAATCTTTGTAAAATTTTTACTGCGTTTTAAGACTTGACAGAAAATAAGATGTTCCACAGATGGAGGTATAGATGCATGTGGCAGAATATATATATATAAATATATATATATATATATATATATACGTATATATATATATATATATATATATATATTATATAGTATATATAGTATATATATATATATATTATATATTATATCATATATATATATATATATTATATTATATATAGGGGTGCCGTATGTTGCATCCTCGTAGTTGCTGCTATTTATATTAAGTTGGAGTCCCCCTTACTACGATACTCCAACGTTCCTTTGTCTTTTGGCTACATTCCCTTACTGGATCACAGATTCCTTTTAACAAACATCTTCTTTAATGCCGTTTATTTAATTGCATATTCAACAGGTGAGATTATTATTATTATTATTATTTATTATCTATTATTATTATTATTATTTTATTATTATTATTATTTATTATATAAGTAATTGGAATGATGTTAACGCCTCTCAAAGTTATTATTATTATTATTATTATTATTATTATTATTATTATTATATTATTGATTATTATTATTATTATTATAATTATAATTACTAATTATAATAAATAATTATTAAATTATTAGAAATGTTGTAGTTTTTATTTAAAATAAATATATTCATTATTATTATTATTATTATTATTATTATGTATTATTATATATTATTATTATTATATATACGTACTGGCAATAATATTTACCGGCTCTCAAAGGCGTTAGCAAACACATACACACCACACACACATACACACACAGGCTCAGAGAGGGCTAGGCATAGGCAAATAAACACACACGCGACACACAAACACACACACACTATATATATATATATATACTATGAGACATATATATATCTATATAATATATATATATATATATTATATATATAGATATTATTTATATCATATGATATATATATATATATATATACACTATATATATTATATATATATATATTATTACAATATATATATATATATATTAGTATATAATTATATATAGTATAATACTATAAATATATAGTATATTATAATACATTATAGTAGTATATATATATAATATATATATATATATAATATATATATATATTATAATAACTATATATATATTATATAATAATACATATATATATAATATATATATATATATATATTATATATATATATTATACTATATATATATATATATATATATATATATATATATATATATATAATATATATATATAGTATATATACATAACAGCGTTTCACCACTTTCTGGAAAGTCAGGCGAAATCAGGGAAAAGTCAGGAAAAAAAATTGGTCAGGGAAAAGTCAGGGAAACGTTTTTAGATATGCTGAAAGTCAGGGAAATTCGAAAAAAGTCAGAAAAGTCAGGGAAATTTTTAGTAATAGTTTGCTCAAACATATGAAGAATGATCCATGGACCATGTTACATATTTTTGATATATTTTTTTTTTCCTTACTGTTTAATTGTGGAATGAGAGATGTATTTGTTAAGTGAATGAAAAGGATGGGCGGGGAATGACATTCCATAAATCTACTTCTACCCTGTTTCTTTCTATTTTTTAGTTCACTATTACCTACTATTATATTCTCCCTATTCTGTTCGTAGAAGTTCCAAGTTCATCCTTCCGCATTTGCAAGAAGGTGTTTGGTATATGGATGTGTTTTAGACTGTATGACTTATTACTTATCTGTATATATCTTTTTCTTTTTAGGGAATTTTACTTTTGAGGTGTTTTTTTTTTTTGAGGTTTGCACGAAGGGATTTTTGGATTTTTCTGCAGTTGAAGGTATTTATTATTATTTTTATAAAATGACTTCAAGCAAAAAAAAAACTTAACTTTAACGACCAGTGGATTGGACGTCAAACTGAACCTTGGTTCATTTCTGTTCACAGATTTACAATGTCTCGTACTTAATTAATATTATGAAAAGATTTCTTAACAGTAAAATGCCTGCTACAACCAACAACTAAGCTTTTTGCATTAGATTTACTTGACAAACTTGAATGCCAGACTGTGCAAATCAAAATGACAGAAAAGATATTTAGAAAGATATCCTCTGAAGTACAAGCCTGTCCAATGGCTCTCATCATTGGATCCTAGTATAGTTTTTCATCAGCCAGAAAACAAGGGACACAAACGATTTGACTTGAGTTGCTCAAGGCATGTTACACCAAATCAATGAATCAGGCCAGACTTACTGTTTGCCTGAGAGACAGACAAAAGCACTATACTCTACTTTGCAGTGAAGCTGAAGCTCATCCTACCCTTGAATTAAAATTCAAAATATTTTGGATGGTGATTGTCCTTTCTAAGAGACTTGATGAGTTTTTTTTCTTCTATAGCACCTGAGAATCAATTGTTATGCGGAATTGTGGCAAACTATTAAATTAAGGACTGATATTTTCGCATGGAAATGCGACATTGGAAGGAGGGTTAGGAGGGTTTTCTTTAAATTAAGCAATTTTAGTGGAGAACTGAAAGAACATGGTCTGATTTCTCAAAGAACAGTGCACT
>JABUQX010082920.1:15000-30575 GCA_015478945.1 Trachelipus rathkii | reverse complement strand
CACTATATATACACTATATATATAATATATATCTCTTTCACAACATAGCACTGGTACACATGAGACACTTTAACTGTAAACTATTCAATCAATCACCATATGGCATACCTTGATGATTATGGACCACCTATTTTGCGAGTAGGCTATATACAAAAATACTATATAAACAACACACAAATTAATTATTAATAATATATAATTATATATATATTAATATATATTATATATTAACATATTATATTAATATATTATTAATTATATTTATTATTATTATATTAATATATATTATATATAAATATATTATTAAATATATATTATATATATATATAATATATATATATATATAATTATTAATTATAATATATATTAATATATAAATATTTAATATTATTAAATATATATATATATATATATATATATAATATATATTATTATATTATTATATATATATATATATTATTAATATATTATATATTATAATTAATACTATATATATTAAATATATAAATTATATTATAAATATTAATATATTATAATATTTATATAATAATATTATATATATATATAATACTATGTATATAATATATAATATATTAATATATATTATAATATTATATATATATATATAATAATATCAGAGGCAGGTGGTTCTCAATGAATAAAATAAGTAACTTTATGCAATATATTATATATATATATTAATATATTATCATTTCACCTGGCACGGGTACGGAAATAATATATTAGGTACTATACTCATTATATATCTATAGCGGTACTAGGCCTAATCGTCAGCGGCTCGAGTAACGGCTCGGGGATTTTGGCGTCACTTGCGGGTAGCGTACTCACGCGCGCGTAGGTCAGGGGACTATAGCTAGTGAGAAATAATATTAGTATCAGGCTCATTATAGTCAAAGTGACCGCCTGTATATATATATATATATACTATAGCGGTACGTGGGGGACGTATATAGGAGCGTGAGCGGGTAACGTACAACCGCTCAGGGTTGCCTGGAGGGTATTTAGGCTTGCCTTATTTTTTATGACGTATGGAGTATGGAGAGTTCAATATAGCTTAGAGTTCCCATGTTAGGTATATTTAGCTTATTAATAAATTAGTAATAATATATACTTAGGTTATAATAGGAATAACTAACTTATATAACCTAGATACCTTATATCTATAACAAAGTAGTATATATATATATATAGATATAAAATATATATCATTTTCCTTCTCTTATCACTGTACTTATACGGATTCTTATACCGCCAAATATTTACCATAGTCATATTAGTTATTCAGTTTTTGAATATAATTTTATATATATAAAAAATTAATATAACATGAATTCTATTTAGTCTTATACTTAGATAATTTACCTTATTATTTTTGATACCTTTGATATTAGGATTAAATTAGCTACCGTCTACAACAAGTGAGCTATAGTTGTAAATGTTGAAGATGTTAAAAATATTTTAAGTGATTCAAAGCATCATGCTGTTATATTAGTATTTGCAGAGAGAGAGATGAGAGAGAAGAGAGAAAGAGAAAGAGATTCAAAATTCTTTTTTTTCAGAGGATTCATACTTTCCTACGTTCTTCACATGAAACGAAAAGTTATTTAATTCCTGTGGATTTTCGTATTTTTTTGTTCGCAACAAGCAACGCGCTATAATGTCTGGCCTAGGAGCCCTATAATAGTTATGGTTATCATGAAAAATAGTGAAAGATTTTTTTGTTACGCTTTCTTTTGAAAATAAAGCTTTAGAATTTTTTAACTTCTTTAGGGAGAATAACAGAGTAGGAAGGCCACCAACTGTTCCTAAAAAATAAATTTAAGCTATATGACTAAGTTGCTCCATTGCTAATTACGTAAGTGTTTCGTCTTCTTTTATCAAAAATTTTATTTTAATAAATCAGTTTCTTTTTTCACTTTCAAAAATAAACATTGTAATAGTTGGTTAAACTATAGTACACCTATTTAATTTGCCCTAATAATTTATCAAAAAATGACTAAGAAAAACATTGGGGTGAGGCCATTAGAATAACACTTAGCTACCTTATTTAACCTTAACCCAATGGTATACTGCCCATGACTAATCCACATTATATTAATATTAATACAAAGATAGATGAGTATCCAGTATTATATTATCCGGTTAAAATCATGTAAAGTAGTAGTTGGCGAGGGTTGTATTTGGGGATGTTTATTCTCGGGTGAATGGAGACTTGTTCCAAAATGTTACAATATATATAGAATTCATATATATATATAATATTAAATAATAATATAATTAATATATAAAAATAATAATGTAAAAATAACTCAGAAATAATTATATATTTATATTAACATAAATAATTTAATAATTTTATTTAAAATTTTGTTTATAATTTCGTAATAATAATAATATATAGCAAATATATTAATTAATTAATATAATTATATATGGTTATTTATATATTTAACAATATATATTTAAATCTAACATTATATATATATATATAAAAATTAAATTAAATAATGTATTAATACATTATAGTATTTATTTTTCAACTTTTGAGGGTCTTAGGCTTCCTCAGTTGGATTGACTTTATGCTATATATGTCCAAGAAACTTTTTAATTACCATATGTAAGTATATAAATATATATATTAGGTACTTAATAAAAAGTATGAAATAATATAATATAGTATATTATAATATATAAAATATATATACTGCATATGAGTATATATATAGTATATATATATAATATATATATTCATATATATTTATAATAGTAAACTCATATATATATATATATATAATATATTTGTAATTAATGATATATATATCGTAGTTATATACATATATACATAATACCCAAAATCTATACTTAAAGGTATATATATATTTAAGTATGAATATATAAATATAGGAGAAGAAGTCTGAAAGTCAACATCTGTGCTTTAGTAGTAATATATTATATATTATATTTTAATATATTATGAGACTATTTATTACTATAAGGTACTGTATATTATAATATTAATTATTTATATATTATTATATATTTATATATATATATATACTATATTATATATATATAATTATTAATATTTATATACATATTTATATTACACTTAGAAAAGTTTAGTATAAAAATATACTCACTTTAAAAAGTTAAAATAATTTGGTTACTATTTTCAACTATTTGTCGAGTTCCGGTGAGATCCAACCTCTAAAATGTTAACTTAAATGTTACAGTTATTTTGATAGTCCTCTAATTACTACTACATGTATTAGTTAAAATTACTTTTTGTGTAGTAGTAAAATGAACTTTTGTTTAGTAGTATAAAGGACAATTTAATTTTAACTATTAACTATTTTTTTTCTACTACAACTTGTAGTAGAAAGAGAGGTGGTAAATTTTACTATGGTTTGATGTCGTTATATTTACTACTTGTGTAGTTGTTTCATTGTGTGATTGTAAAATATATTCCACGCATTGACCACCAATCATAATTAATCAGCAACTTGAAATTTTACATTCAATACCTCTTAGTATTAATTTTATAAAAATCCCATCACGTCATTGAATCGTATTGATAATTCGATAACCGGGATATTTGATTTCTTGATCAACCGGCCCAGTCTGGAGTGAAGATTAACGAAAGGGCACTCACCTCTTTAGTCTATCACGTTCAAAAGTTTGTTAAGTCATTCTCAATCTCACTAGATTTTTGTTCCAAAGAACATGGATTAGACCAATTGGAGGATTGATGATTTTTATTAATTAACGTATAAAAAATTTTAATTATATATTCGCTTATCTCGTATATAAATATATAGTATTATATTATTTAATATTATATATATATATAATAATATACCTTTTTTATGTAATAATATTAATTATATTAATTTTTAGATATATATATTTAGATAAATAGTTAATAATTAATAAGTAGGTATATTTGATCTATGTACTCTATATTCAGTAATGTTTTAAGTTAATAAATTTTCTGTATACTTTCAGTGGAGTGTGGCGTGGGTGTGTGTGGTTTGTGTGTGGGTGTGGTGTGTAATCTGTGTAAATGATAATAAAAGTGTGATGTTAATATGTAATATTTATATTAAATTTGTGTGTGGAATGTAACTACGATTGATTGTGAGTGTATTAAATGATAATAAATATATTCATGTGTGTGAGTTGAAAGTGTATATAATTGATTATAAGTAGTCTATTGAATAATGAAAGTTAGTTATATAGTGAATTAGTGTGTATATAAGTTATACTTAAGTGAATGTGTGTAATTACATGTATTTATATAAGTAGTATTCAGTGTGTGTATGTGTGTGTGTTGATGTGTGTGTGTGTATATATTATGTGTGTATGTATGTTGATTGTGTGTGGTATGTGTGTGATGTGTTGAGAACCCTAATGAGCAAATGTGTAATAAGTGTATAAATGTAAAGTGTCCTATAGTGAGTAATAAATGTATAAGCTGTTCAATAGTGAAAATGTGTGTATATAAGTTATCAATAGTTGAAATGTGTATAGTATATAGTGTATGTGGGTGCGTGTTGTGTTGTATGTAGTGTGTTGTGTGTCGTGTGTTGCGTTAAATTATATAGATGTGATTCTAAAATAAATCCTAATCTGATAGCTAAAAGTTTCTAAAACTTCTTCAGTAATAAATATATTAATAAATAAAATAAAAATAAAATAATAAAAAATATAATAATATAAATAAAAATATACATATATAACAATAATTAATATAAATAAATAAAAATGATATTAAAACATAAATAAAAACCCAATAATGCTTGTATTAAATTAAATATTAATAATGTAGATTAATAAGTGAGCATGTAAAATACTCAAATGTTTGCTGTAGTTTAAATATATATGACATAGTATAAAGCAGAGAGTGTAAAGCCAAGTATAACATAGAGAGTTTACTAGTGACAGCTAAAAAGTGAGAGAGCATAAAGAGTTAAATAAGTACTAGTAATAGCAGTTTGATGATTTTAAAAGCATGATAAAACATTGAGTTAAAAAGCAGTTAAAACATAGAAGTTTAAAGCAGTAAAGCGTAAAACAAAAGCATACCTAATCCTTGGTGTAGGTAATAATAACGATGGTAAATTTTAACTTGATATTATCACTATATAGCTTATATAGAGAATGAATTTATACCAGTTATATAATATATAATATAATATATGTATAAGTATAATATAGAGCATAAGGAAATTGTTCTTTTAAGTTATTATAAGCAAAAGTTGTTAATTCCTTAATTTCCAAGGGAAAAATGCAAATTTCTCTATTTTCAGCTAAACAATCTGTCCCATGGAATGTGTTACCTATTGCATAACATAATATATTGATTATTAACTGATTATTAAACTTAGTGACTTTACAAGGTATTGAATTAAATGCTTATAATAAATTAGTATAAGTATTATAAAATGAGCAGTACAACATATATATATAGTTATAAGCATAGTAATAAACATGGAGTTAAAGTGAGTCAAATGTAAAACATGATAGTTAAGCAGTAATAAGTACTAAGTAAATAAAACAAAAGCTACTCTAATTACTATACCCGCTATATAGTGTTTAAGGGTATAATAATAACTATCTAGTCTAAAGAGATTTGTATATCACACACACACACATGGATCTTAACCGCCCTTAAGGTTATGTAAATGCTATAAAATATGATGAGACACAACACAAGCTAAAACAACAACACACCACACACAATCAACAATAAGTAAAAGGCAGTAACACCACAACATGCACAAGATTACACAACAACACACACAGCACACAACACTTCAAATCCAAGAAACATGTAAGTTACCATATAGCACCTACAGTGAGATTATTAGATGTTCGAGGGTAATTTATTAGTTTTTTAAAATATATTAAAATAAAGGATATTCTAATATTCAATATTCCTAATATTCTATGAATATTCATTTTATTATTGGATGTATAAATCTCACTTATTTATTAATTATTATTAATTTTAGAATTTTATTAAAACACTTCAAAAAATAAACATTTTGATTATCTTTATGATGATTGAGTGTTATTTAGTTATTATTTTATAATTATTATATATATTTATTGATATTTATTATTGATTTTTTTTATGTTAATAAGAGAATATTATCTGTTACATTGATTATTTATGTTATTATATAAAATATTGATTTTTGATTTTAAATTTATTATTAATTTCAATTATTAGATTATATACTCTAACCTCTATATTATTATTATCTCCTTGGATTATTTATTTTAATTTCCTATTTATACTAATTATTATTTATATCATTATTTATTTATTATAAATATATAAATTATTTATAAATTATTTAATTAAGTTATTATTATTATTAATTTTCAGAAAAGTGTTATTAAATTTAAAAATAATGTTTAATTTATTATAATTTAATTTAATTATGTCGCATATTATTTATAATATCAATTGGAATTTACTGTATATATTGATGTTACAGTTATTTATTTATTAGAGATGGATTGAGATTTTATCAATTGAACAAATAAAATTATTTATTTTTATTATATATTTAATTAAATATTATTTGAAGATATTTGAAATATATAAAAGAGATTGAAATGACTCCCATAGTATATTTGAAAGAGGAAAATTCCGTCCCTTTTCGTCGAAAAATTTTGGTTTTAAATTGTAATAGTTAGAATAAATAGATGAAAATGATTATTATTTGTTATAATATTTAACACTTTGGCTATTCTAATTTCTATTAAATCAGCTCTTCTGGACCGCTGATACCGGAACCGCCGCTGTAGCCTATCGGGTAGAATTCGTTTCTCGCACCCTAGCAGGGGATTGCATCCTCTCACTTCCTTGGCTGGGGGGGTGCTCACTTTGGGGGCCACAATAGAGTTTGAAGAGCCTACTTCCCATTGATGACTTTATTGTTACTTAGATGAATGATTTAGGTACACACAAGATGAAGTTCATCAATAAATCACTCATAATAACCTATGAGTATGCGTATCAAAAGATGTAACTAATTTACTTTAGATATTCTTATAACAGAAAATTGAAGTCATGGAGTAAAAAATGAATTTGACGTTGTCAACACCCAAATGAGTAGTTTGAGCTTCGGTGTCAGAAAAGTTAGTATATAGTGTTAAGTTGTAACAATTTGTTGCGCGTCAAGTCGAGAAAGTGTATAGGGTTAGTAAGTTGTAAACAATTAACTAAGAGTTTTAGTTCTAAGTGCGAGTGTTAATAATGCCTTTATAATAAAGATTAGGTGTTATATAATTAATTAACTCAATACTCATAAAGTGAGGGATTATACGCATCAAGGGCTCAGGATTGTATATATATCATGTCACACAAAATTCGAGTTCCTTATGCTTTTTAGTGCTTTATTAGAAACCTTTATTGTGTTTAGGCCGTAAACGTAACTATCGGGGTCTCCATATTCTAAAGGGGGCGTACCATAGGGTTCCACTAAGGGAGGGAGCTTACAACTAATGGTGGTTTGGAAAAAATAAAGGGAAATCTATTTAAACCCAGTATTTTCTCATTAAAGTGTTTCAAGACACCTTACTCACATTTTTAGTCGCCACTATTAGGTTGTCTCAAACTTTCGAAATTCGAGCAACCACTACAAATGAGAGACTAGTACATTAATGGTCTAAATTCCAGCAATGTTGGGCAGACTTAAACTCTCCCTGGCTAACCTACTACCACAACCTGTGCACTCCTGCGGGGGCATGAGTAACATAATGTACAAAAACATATAACATTAGTTTAAACATAGAATAACTTAAATAGCTGTAAACATACATCCTCCAGTATGATGATTTAACATTATTTTATCTTTACTAACGTGATTTGAATCATCAAAAATTTGTGCCCTATTACAGAAATATGATTAGGGTGGGAGTTCAAAATTTGGACCCTGGGTATTTAATACTATGCAGTTCAATATGATATTTCTAGGAATAACTATAGGTCATAATAATACATAGAGTTTAAGAACAATATATATTACAAAAAAAGGGCTAAGTCGCCTAATATAAGGTAAAGGACAAAAATTATACCTATAATAGTTGAGGTTCAAAAATTTGATCATACGATGGATAAGTATACCAATAAAGGCATTAGGTCGTTATAAGTGTTTTGTTATAACTGTGTTATTAAAGTGTAAATATTGATATAAGTGCTAAAGTATCTATGGTAGTGTAAGTGTCATTAACGTTGAATGTATATGATTAATTAATATATTATAATGTATTTTATATTATATATATATAATATAATATATATATATATAATTTAGGGTAGCGTGTGGGAATGTGTGTGTATGTATATAGTGTGTATTAGTTGATGTGTATATTGTGATTGATGGTGTGTGGTTGTGTGTTGTCGAGTATGATGTGTTGATGCGTGTATAGGTTTTATCAATAGTTAAGGAATGTAAATTCTTCATACTAATGCGTTCAATAAGAGTTAAGGAATCGATATGTGACGGGTGGCCACGAGTGGTAGAAAGAAAATTTGAGGCTAGTTGAGGCCAAAAATTGAACGCCATGTAATTATGGCAATGTTTAAGTGTCGAAAAAATATCATGTGAGTACATACAAAAAGGTAAAATGAACATCAAAAAACGGGCTAAGCCCCTAAAAGGGTAGCCCAAAAATTACCTAAAGTGATGTATGCCAAAATTGAACTAATACCATGTGTATATTGACAAAGGTTATAATCGATTAGCCGAAAAATATCTATGGTCAATATAATAAACAAGGTATAATAGATAATCAAATAATAAAATACGGCTTAATGCCACATATATTAAGAGAAATAGATCCAAAAAAATTTAACCTATATAGTGAGTGGGTGCAAAAAAAATTGAGTAATATATATATAACCTTGGTACTAAGACCAAAGGACTGTGATCGAAAAATTAGGGGAGTGGGTATCAATAAAATGACCCATAGAAGACCAAAGGTTATTGTATGTATTATCGAAATAAATTTAAGGTGGGCCAAATTGATCACCATGTGAGAAGACCAAAAGGGTAAGTCAAAAAATTAATCAGTGTGACCAAATAATAAAGGACCATGGAACACCAAAGGGTAGCCAAAAATTACCTAAATATAGGTATAGTGGTATGGGCTCAATAAAAATTAACTCATCAATTGGAAGTGATATATATTATATATATATATATATATATATATAGTTTATATATATATATATAGTATTATATATATATATATATATATATATATATATATATATATATATATATATATATATTATATATATATATATTTTTTATATATATATATATTTATATATTATATATATATATATATATATATTATATATATAATATATATATATAATATATATATATATATATATATATAATATAAATATATATATATTTATATATATTTATATATATTTGTAGTTAGAAAAATCCTTTTTAATGGAGACCATTTTTATAAGATTTATTTTTAAATTTTCTTTCTTATTTTTTACTTAATAGTATATTATTTTACTATCTAATATTGGTTTTATTGTTATTTAGAATTAATTTCTTTAAAAATAAGCTTTGAAATAATTTTGTTTCGTACAAATGTAATGTATAAACAAATAAGAGGTTTAATGGTGGCTAAGGCAACAAGATTATTATCTACAAATATTGAATTCTTCAAATTTTTCAAAAATTTCATAATTTTTTCTTATGCAACAAAATAAAAACATAAAAACAACTTAGCCATTTAAAAAAATTATTTTAACAATACAATTATGAGGGTAAAAATATTTATTCGCAAGACTTGCTCTTATTGATGAAATTAGTTCAAAATAATAAATAATAACATAACAATACATAACATATACCATGTAACATAATTGATGTATTATTTTGTATAAAAAATATCGCTCGCTTTTCTTTAGTATGTTTTTTAAACGTTATAATATATATATATATATATATATATATATACTCACTCAGTAGGCTATATAATTTCCGTTGGGCATTTAACTCATTTACCAATGGAAAACCAGGGATAAAGGCCATAAAAATTTACACCGGTTGGGCCCAAAATTGACTCACATTGAAGACAAAGGGGTAGCAAAAAAATTACCTATAGTGGGTACAAAAATGACACCATCGGAAGATCAAAGGTTGGTCGAAATTATTACTTATAGGTCATATAACATAGTTTAGAATAGAGATCCATAAGGAAGGGCTTGACCTCTGACAAAGAAGACCTAAAATTACCTAGTGGGCAAAAAATTTGACCCATGGTTCGAACAAAATATTAGGTAGGCGTAAAATAGAGGGCTAATATTCGTATACAAGGTTTGCTGACATAGCAACCGTTTAGCGCAACCTCTATATCTTCGTAAGTTGCCAAAAAAATTCAGGGTTGCCTGAGAAAAAATTGGGGCGTTGCCAAAAAAAATTAGGGTTGCCAAAAAATAACGTGGGTAGCCACAAAATAAACTCCACATGGAAGTAACCATAAGGGTTGGTTCGAAAAAACAGTCATGAGCCCATAAAGGTAAGTGAGCCCTCATAGTATCACTATATATATATCAAAAGTTTATGTGATCAAAGTTACATAAGGTTATAAATTCGAGCGTCAAAAAAAGGTCTAAAGGCAGGTAATAAATTCGAGCACTCAAAATAAGCGTTCAGGTTAGGTGGTATCAAATATGGATCAATGAGTGTCCAAACCTATGAGCCGGCCTCCGAATTTTACTACCTCAGCCCTTAAACTCTACTTTAAATGCATCAGATAGTTGAGCGTGTGCAAGAATTAATTAATAGAGTGGTAAAAAGTGAATATTGGTTTTAAATATTTAGATGAGGAAGGTAATTTTGATATGGTAATACATAAAATAAACTTCGTATATTACTAATTATGATAATTAGTATATATGAAAGATTTAAGAGAGTTGGTAGGGTGGCAAAGGCGGATACAGCGTGTCAGAAATGGACTCGGAGAGATTGCGACAGGAGAAGCATGTAAAGCGCGCTATATTCCTCTATGGCAGGGAGGCTGTGTCATCTACATTTTTATAGGATATGCATGTGAGCTAAGTTCCCTTACGGAGCTCGAGAGTGGAGAGAAAGATCAAAAGTAGGAAGTCTACTACTCTGAGAGGATTTGGGTAGGAGAGACTATCGAGCGTAGGGCCGACATACAGTATATGATGATAGGTGGTGTTAAAAATGAGGAGGGAGGGGGTTTTATGATAAAGAATAAAACCCCTATTGGAGAAATTAGAAAGTAAAGGTTATGAGTTGTTGAGTGGAGGAAACGGCCCTCTAGGTTGTTGAGTAAAGTATTATGTTTTAATATGGTTGGAGACAGCTGGATAAATGATATTTAGTATGTGAGATTTTTAATATTTTATAGTAGACCATTGACGGTTAGGGAATGAATAAATGAGGACTGAGTGAGGCGATAGTTAGAAGTGTGTAAGGTAAAAGTTGTCCAGGTAAATGGACTAGGTAGGTTGAGCTTGAGTTCCAATTTAAATCCTATTGTAGTGGATAATGTAAAAGGGACTTAAAGTCATGGTGAAGTGTTCGACATAAGTGGATCTTAAAATCATGTGTGAGGATTATGTTGTATAACTCAAGTTTTGAGTGATTTATAAAAATTGATATAATAGGTAGTGTAAGTATAACTATGGTTCTGAAATATAAGGGGATTATAAAATCTAAAGTACAATCGTTGATCAGTAATGGAAAATTATATTAGTGAGAGGAGTTTAGGTGGTGAGAAGTTAATTAGATAAAATGAAGTAATGACACGTAATTAATTGAAATTGTGGAGTTAGTGATGTGGATAAATGAGGGTATAAAGTTGAGAAAGAAAATGAAATATAAGTATACGTTAGAATTAATATAGTTTATGTTTAATATGTGGATATAAAGGTAAGGATGATAGTCTGTTTCGTTAAACATGACTGATTAGTGGTGAGTGATGCTGAGTAATCGTAACCGTATCACATGCGGAGATCAACCGAAGAAGAAGTGAGATTGAAGTTACCAGTAAACGAATTAGTACCTGGGAGAGAGAATGTGTAAGTTTATTGTCACAGTAGGACGAGAATGAAAAAGGTGTAATAACAAGCAGTTGAGTATGGTAAGGGTTATGTGAGGGGGAGTATTAGTTATGTAAGTCACCACCTGGGCCAGGAATATGTAACCACATCATTGACGATAATGCCCATATGATTGAGGGATTCACCGACTAGCTATGTTCACCCGTGAAGATACCCAGTGATGGATTTTACGCGTATATATATAGGCGACGTAGTTATTCATCACAAAAGGCTCTTTCGGACGTGCTTCACCCCATATTTCATTAATAACTCTATAACTTTTACTGTTTACTCAGAGGTTGAATGTTACGCTACTTACCTACTCACCCTATTTAGTGAGAGAGAGATAGAGTGGTGTAGGTATGATAATGATTGAATAGCTGTGAGATAATATATATATAATTAATTAATATAATATATATAATTATATTAAATATTAATATATATATATATATATATATATATATAAATATATATATGATATAATATACTTATATTAATATTATATATATATATTATATATATATATATTATATATATAATATATATATATATAATATATATCACATATAGTTATTTATCTCACATAACGTACTTATGTACGTACTTTAGTGCATTGATCTTATGATATACCATTGTACTATGTATTGACTTATGAACTAAAATTTTATCTAGAAGTTACTTGTTACTCGTTTATAAACCGCGAATGAGTAGCACAAAGAATGTGAAATGAGGGGAGAAGTTTGTATTCTGAGAGGTAGTTTGTTAGCTATGAGGGTATTATTGTTACTATTGCTGTATAGACAATAGCGGATAATATACACAGCACTCGTCTCCATTACAAAAATAAAAATCTGGCAACATGCTCTGCTCTATTATTTTCGAAGTTTAGAAAGTTTTTACTTTTATTTCTTGCTTTATTCTTATATAATCTTATAAAAATAAGATGCCAGAGTCGACAGAATATAAAAATAAAGAATATTAGAGTCCTTTGTCGAGAAGCCACCTAAACTCTTTTCCCTTGCAAAAGCTCGAATTTATAATTGAGCTCATTTAATCTAGGCAAAGCTTCACTTTTGTTATAAATGGAAATGACAGAGTAAACGGGGAACATAATTTCCACATTTACAATTTAATGGTTTGGCTCCTCCTATGAGCATACAAAGCGATCATTGGATGAGTTTCCTCGATTCCCATTGGCTTAGAGAAAAACCACGCCTACAATTACGGAAGAGGGTAGGTATATTATTGGGTGGATAACAGAATGGTAACCTTTGTATAGAGCTTATCACTTCCTCATTATTTGATTATTTGATACACCATTTCTGTTTCTACACGCCCTGAACGTACTTGGCTCACTTTAGCTCTGATTCCGTAATTCCACAACCTTAAAACTCGGTATCAAATAGGATTAAATCAGACAAGTCAATCCGCTCAGATAAATCCCAACCAAGTCATTCTTAGTTCGAGTAGTTCTAAACGTATTAATTTAAAACGTTATTTTAGTTCCGTCATTCAGTCTCTGTACACCACCTAATATAGCCATTCTTAATCTCAGTATGATAGAAAAACGTAGCTTTTACGCCCAGCCCCCACACCTTCCAGATCTCGACTCGCCATTTCGTCGGTACTTCTCTCAGTTTTTTAAAAGACACAAAATTTTCTATTTAAATAGTCATTTGCATTCTTATATCTACTCACACGGTTTTTTCGACAAGTAGTCACTCATATCATTTATGACGAGCATACGCAATATCTGTGTCTGAGTCATCATGTTCTTACAGTTTGAATCCACTACAATTAAATAAGACTATTATAATGCGAGCAGTTTCGTTTGTCCCTACACGCTGTTAAATTGCTTTTCGTTCTTCTCCGGAACATCAGAAATTATTATTAAGAAATTCTCATCCAAAGGCATAAATGGCAGACTGCAAAACTAACATCTCCACATTCGCCTTCAGGTTATGGACAAAGTACTTAGTTATGTTAAATTCACACATATAGCTACTTGAGTGACCACATTGTCTTTACCCCGCCATATTGCCGTGTGTGTCTCACAACGCGCCCATCCCATTCGCACCATATGTTCCTGTCGACACACACCACACACGCATTCTCCATCCTACGAGCCGATGACAATACACGCCATTCAGGACATTCACATGGCCACATTCCTAGAGAAGAACCACCGGGAAACGAGGGCCTGGGAGTATTATACTCTCAGTACGGTGACACTTTCCCACGCGTTCTTGCCATACACTTCCGAGACCTCACGCCTCCGCAACGACATAGGCCTTAGGCCGTTGTATCATCGTCTGAGAGGTATCGATAGCATTCTGCTCAAGAGGTAAGACTATTAATTTTGTCTTTCCTTTTATTTATTTATTGTAATTGTTATAGTCATAGTTTTTATTATTCATTATTTAGAGTATATCCTGTAATCCAGTAATAGCAGTATACTATATAATATATTATATTTAATTATATATTATATATTATATATATATAATTAATTTAATATATTAATTAATATTAATATATATTATATATATATATATGATATAATATAGTATATATTATATTATTATAATATATTATTATATATATATATATATATATATATATATAATTATTATAATTTATTAATAAATATATTAAAATACAAATCATATATAAATTATAAATATGAATAAAATTGGAATAATAACAGTAAGATTAGCAATAAGTTGGAACCAATTTTGGTTGTAATTAAATAATTGAAATTAAATTTACGTTAGAGTAGGTTTTCAGTTATTTAGAAGCGCGAAATTCCCTTAACTTTAGCGAATTTAAAAAAAAAAAACGGAAAAATTAAAATAAAAAATCTTTTAGAAATTTAGAAGTTATTTTTAATAATTAATCAGCATTCGTACCTCATGCTTTTGAGAGGAGGATTTTTTACCGAACTTCAACTTTTCAACACATTAATAATATATATATATTATATTATTATTATTGATAAACCAATTTCATATTGGCGATTAAGTAAATAAATAGAAAAAAGTCTTGAGGTGGAGCTATGCAAGTAATTTTAAATAAATTGAATCCAATATTGGCTAGAGCTAAAGAGATAATAAACAAAATTGGAAGGCTCTTTCAAACTCTGTTAAATATCCTTGTAAGGTAATATGATAAAAGGTGATTAAGTTTGTCCTCCAACACAACTATTCCATATTTCCATAAACTTTTTATTCAAATATTGTTTTAATTAATTAATAACGGATATAATTTTCTTAAACATTACATCGATATGCATAAAAACATACTCTGAATCTTATTGGCCCGGTTCTCCATGCTTGGTTTATTTAACTACATTTTTTCATTTATTAATATTAATTTATTTTGGTTCATATATATACGAAATACTTTAAAATGTAGAATACATTAAACA
>JABUQX010082920.1:0-10000 GCA_015478945.1 Trachelipus rathkii | reverse complement strand
ATCTCATATATATATATATACTATATATATACTATATATAAAATATCATACTCGTATCCATACTTATAGGAGTATATTTGAAAAATGCCCTGGTAAACTGTGCAAAAATATTAAAATAAAATTCTAAAATAATGAACTTAATTTTATGTGGACGTGACTTGTTCGTTGCCGTGTTGACACGACCTTCCACATGTCCCCATTCTTTTTTATAATTTTGACTTTCTTTTCACTTCACTTCTTTCAACCGTTCAATCAATCAATAAAACCTTTTAACCTCATATAGGAATTCAAATCCTTTTTTAGCAAAAAAACGTAGTATAATCATATTAATATATATCTATTATAATATATATATATATAATATATATAATATATATATACTAATATAACTATATATAATATATATAATATATTATATCTATATATATATATATATATATACGAGACTAAATCCTTTTAGCAAAAAACACATTAATAAGGCTATATACTATATATACTATATAATATAATATATACTCTATATCATAACTATAATATATATATATCTATATACTAGTACTAAATACGTATCATATATATATATACTATATATATATATACTATATGTCTTACAGTACAAAATACATTGGGAGATGGTAGACGTAGACGACATATATATATATATACATATATATACTATACGTAGTATACCTACTATCTACTATGTATATATTATAATATACTATAATATATAGTATAATATAATATAATAGTATACTATATCTTACTACTAACTATATATAATTATATATATATACTATATATATATATATACTATATATATATATAGCTATACTAGGTCTAATCCTAATACTTACAAAGATCCTTCAAGCGAATATTTTAAAAATTATCGTATTTCATATTTTTAGTTTTGATTTTTCATGTTTGTAGTTATTAATAAATTTCGTTTTTTGTCACTCCACGCACGAAATTTTTTTTTTTTCTTTTTTTGGCAGAAATGTTTTGAATGTTTTAAATTTCATGATACAATGTTGTTGTTTATTTTTTTTATCATTATCTTTTTTTTAGCATGGGAAGTTTACTTTTCATCTGTTAGATTAATATTTATATGTCCAATTCGTGGTAAATATTTCAACTTTTTTTCGTGTAGACTGTAGACCTTAATACTCGTCTCTGTTTACTTCTGTATTATAAGAAAATTTAATTATTATTAGAAGTGAGGCAAAATGATCATGTAATTGAAAATATAAATGTTAATAAAATGATTGAAAGTTATCCGAAAAATAACGACAAGATTTGAGAAACTCCTCTCTCTCATACCCTGACATATCAAATGAAAAGGATTACTGCCACAACGGATATAAAACGTATCTCCACAAATTAAAACCGTATAGATCACTTTTATCACTTTCTCTAATTTTAGAAATTATTATTTGCAAGAGAAGCAGAGAAGAGTCACTATAATTTTCTCCTCCTAAAATAAAATATATCCTACAATGCTTTTTGCCCAAATACCCTGGCAAATTGACAAATCAAAAACAAATATACTATAGTATATATATACTACTTACTTACCTTAAGTTTCAAATTAATATTAGTTATATATATATGTATCATTTATATCTATCATATACTTTTCATATACTCTGTTCTAAATATCCAATGGTTATGTATTACAACGTGTTTATTGGTGTATAATAATAGCTATTATATACTCTCATATCTCGCAGTTGCATCAATCATCCAAATGTGGTATGAACTGTATTTTTTATGTCAAATAGGTGACCAAGACAAATCCTGAGCTCCTCGTATCTCCTGTGCCTCGAGTGTTACGCTGTTGGCTGGATGGCTGAATAAATTTCGTCAGATGCTATTTACAATTTCAATGGTGTGGAGAGAACAGAAGGATCACTCTACGGAATGTTAATTTTACCTAACATCAGGAGCATCAAAGCTAAGACTATAATTAATGCTAAATACCATGGTATTCCACCTGCTATAAGGCCAGTATCCCTAGTTCAGAGCTTCCAATTCCAATGTCATCAGAAATGTGGAGCTTAGACGATGATGAAGATATTACTAACGTCCATTCTTGAGCAGACGTACCAGACCTAATTGTTTGTTTATTTTTCTTGTTTTTTTCCTGGGGGGTGGGTAGAATACATATACTTAGCCTCATTTAATAAATTAAATAAATTAAATAAATTTTTTCTTTTCGTGAACTAAATTTATAAACAATAATTCACGCAGAAATACTGGCATCAAGATAGAAAAGGTGTAATCGTTTACAGAAGAACACTTAAAGTAAGTGGTTTCCCTGACTGACAACTGAATTTGAACATTTCGTCTCACAGTCTAAGGAACTAGTTTACTAATTGGATAAACTAACATAAAACTTAATTTTTTATTACTGACCTACGAATATATGCTTACGCGATTAAAGTTTTAGCAATCAAGTAAAAGATTACAATATCATACTATACAAAGAAAATATAATGGAACAAAGTGCAATGAAACCTAACAAATACGCTCGCGTATGTAATATCGGCCCTAACAACGAAAATTCCCCTACTTATCAAAAGTTAAGTAGCTAACAGGTCATACAGTATTCGATATGTTCCATCTTTTCCAGCATATCAGCCAGCAACAGTTAAAGCCGTATTATCTAACAAAAATCCCTTAAAACAATAGTGACCAAATCTATCAAATTATACCTAGATCCTTGAGACTGAGAGTTGACACCAAGCTTTCAGTCAAAGTGTCACGCGTCTCTACGAGTATAACATCATTTGAACCTTATGAATAAACGTAACATTAGCCAAATTCTTAGGGCCAACCTAACATTACGCAACAAAACAACTTATCCTAGGCTCAGTTCTCTAAAACACATCCCGTCCAGTTACAGCACAGTAAGATCTTACAAAACTAATCATTTTCCTCTAACATATCAGTGTTAATTTTTCACTATGATAGGTAATATTTATTATAACGTATCTAACTTACGAATAAACATTAAACGAGAGTATCTAAAGCAACACATTTTACCTTCCAATGAGAGAAAATCCAAGGGGATGCGCCCTGAAAAGAGTGCGAATTATCCGGGAGGGGGGTATCTACACCGAAAGGGTGTGAAGCGTCGTTTTTGGCCTCAGCCGCCTTAGCGACTGCAGCCTTACCCCTCCTTCGGAGAGGTAATGCCCGATATATTAGAGATATGCTTTGAAAAAGTATTGTGATATTAGGTTACTTTTTTGACGAAAATTGTTACATTTTTAATTAGGACGATGTAGGATAGCATTTTTACTGTCGTTAAGTTAGCCGAAGTTGTTAATGTTTGAGTTATATCTCCGCTCTACATATGTGTGTTAGTATTTCTGTTAGTAATGTTTTATATATATCTTTAGTTATTATAACTATGCATTTACTGTAATGAGAAAACTCAGTTGTTACGTTAAGAACATTTATATCTCGTTATGGTTTAGTTATATAAGAACTTATTTTTGTTGTTTAAAATGATTTATTTACTCTATAAACTCGAAATGTTTTTTTTTTAGTGATCCATGAACACAATAGAATAATAGTATCAAAAGGTAAAGGAGGCGAGGTTACGTTGAGGAGGGAGGGGTTTGATAAGTTTTATTTACTAATTTACTGATTTACTATTTTTACTGTCTGTAAACTAGTACAATTTACTATGTTGGTTGTTATTTAAAGGAAACTTTTTCTATTTTAGTCTGGTATGACCAACGGTGCTATTTTCTTTCATGATAAATCATCTTATCGTCTTGTTGGTCCTCCACGACCTCCTTCATGATAATTTTTTATCATGTACCTCATCTAGGCACTCACGTACATTATTTTCTATTACTCCCTCGTGTCGTAAAACTTCAAAACTTTTATTGTGGTTAGCACTCACCACTTTAGTTATATGTCCATTAAAATCCATCATTGTGGGACGCTTTCCATGTTTTATCACTGCACTTTTATAAGACAAGTCTTTCTGGACTGATTTCCGAAAGCTTCGTAATATACTATCATCATGTTGGCGCTTTTTAAAAATTTCTTTGTCGCGCATAAGTTCTAAAATCTTTTCGTCAAGCGCCTCATCTATTTCATTCTTAGCTGCAACATTCTGTGTCTCCAAATTTTCTACATGTGGCACTAACTTGATTTCTTGTATGGCACTATCTTCCATTTTGTCATGGTACTTATCATTATTAACAAAACTATCTACAGAATATGTCTTGGGGACATTAGATACCTTTGTATCATTTTCATCAATAACACGTGGCTTCTCAGAAATATTAACATTCTTCTCTTCCTCAATTGCAACTCTTTCTACAGTAAAATCTTGGTACTTTCGGTTCTCGCACAACTGTGCTTCCGCGGGTGGATCTATATTCTCTCCGGCTATGGTTCTTTGTTGCTGACTTGACGGTTCTTCCTCCGTTGACTTTTCATCTTCCCTTCTCGCCCTATCCTAAACATAATCTTGCTGGACGGCGTTTCGCCTCTCTTTTGATTCCTCAAACGAATCTTCATCAGCTCTCTCGACTATGGGGAATAACAACTCCTTCTGAGTTGTCCCGTCCTGTAAATTACTAGGACAATGACACACAGTCTCTTCCCATATGAGATTTGGCTGGTATGGGGCTAATGCCCCATCAATATTTCCAATTACAAGATCATATACGACCTCCGGCAACACTGCCGCGGTCGTCTTACCCACAAAATAAGGGGTATCTATCACCACATTTGCGAGCGGAACTCTTCTTACCGTAGTGTCTAACAAACGCATAGTCGCATGTGTTCCTGTATAACACTCTTTAGGTACGTATTTCTCACGTACTACAACTGAATTGCATCCACTATCTCGGAGAATCTGAAACCGAAATTCATTTACTGTTCCATATGTAATTGGTAGATGGTGCGAGTACTCATCTGCATCGCTAACCATATATATATCAACTGGGAGAGATGGTTCTTCACCTGAGTTTATCAGGGCTTTTCTTCTATTAACAATATCTATTGACGCTGCATTGTTTTTCCCATCTTCCCTTTGCTTATTATTGTAACTGTTAAAATTTCTGCCACTATTATTAAAATATGGAGGCGCTCTGCAATCTCGTGCCAAGTGCCCTCTCTTTGAGCATCTGTAGCAGGTAACTATTCCTCTAGGTTCACTACTACTACGACGGTGTTCACGTCTGTCATTATTCCCGTTGTTATTCTTTGTTCCGTTATTCATAGGTCGTGATGTGTGTTGGCTCGTGGTCTTTCCGTTATCGTTTCTGTGATAACTTGTACTGTTTCTACCTTTAAAATTGCTATTGCTATTGTGACTGTTGCTATTGTGACTTTGATTGTGTGTATGACGTGAAGTTAGACTGATATTATGAGCTTCCAAATAGTTCTCTGAGCTCGTAATAATTTCATCAATATCTTTTTCATTTTTCTTTTTTAAGTATGTGGCCAGCTCCTTCGGCACCGTGTTAATATATTTATCAATGGAGAAGAAGTTGATTAGATCGTCAGCGGTCATATTCACATTCGCCGCTGTCACCCTTTTTCTAAGTGCTTCGACGATCTTCCTTATATATACACTTGGACTATCATCATCAGTAGGGCTCATACTTTTGTATTTAGCACAAAAACCACTTTCTGTCAGGTTATATCTTATAAGTAGTGCTTTCTTCAAATCATCATAATGCTTTAATTCTTCCACTGTAAAATTATTAAACACTTTTACTGCTTTCCCAGTTAAAAAAGATCCGAGGACTAGTGCAAATTTTTCCTTTGGTACATCATTCATTACTGCCTGTTTCTCAAATAACAGTAAGTACTCCTCAATATCATTTGTTTTCTCATCGAAGTTTGGTAATTTTAATTTTGGAAATTTACTGGCATAAGGGGCATTATTTACAACAGAAGAGCTTTGAGAGGCATTAACTGCAGCATCATGATGTCTTTGGCGGTCTTCCGCATCTAATTTCATTTTGAGAATCCTTTCCTCCGATTCTCTAGCACTTTTATCGGCTTCTAATTTTTCTTTCTTTTCTTCTAAAGCAGCAGCTATCTTCCTTTGTTCCAACTTACCTTCCATCTGAAGTTTTTGTAATTCTATTTCTTTTTCTTTAGCTAATCTCTTTTCTTCCATCTCTGCTTCTTTAGCTAATTTCTTTTCTTCCATCTCGGCTTCTTTAGCTAATTTTTCTTTTCTTCCATCTCTCTCTCTCTAAGAATTTCTCTATCTTTAGCTCTCTCGTCCCTTAGAAAATTAATAGCTTCCTGCCCAGATATTCCTAAGGCTTTGCACATCTCCACTAGTTCCTCACTTGATGCCATTCTGATCAATTATTAAATGTATTCACGTCAACAGTCACTTTTTCAAAACTCGTAAGTCACAAAATTTCAGTGTTACTTTTTCAAATTTGAAAACTCGTAAATCAGACGCAAAAATATTCCAAAGGCTTTACATATCAACTATATATATATCTATATATATTATATATATATATATATATATATATATATATATATATATATATATATATATATATATATATATATATATATATATTATATATATATATATATATATATATATATATATATATAATATATATATATATATGGTATATATATAATATATATATATAATATATATATATATATTATATATATCATATATATATATAATATTATATATATATATATGTAAGTATATTATATAATATATAAGTATATATATATATATAGTATATATATATAATATAATATATATATATATATATATATATATCCTAATATAATATGCCAAAATTTCCCAAAATTCGGCGTGTAAACTCGGTTTTCGGAATCTGGACCCAAACCAGGCAGAAAGAGCGAAACTCCGAAAATCGATTTTCACACGAGCGGTTTTTTGGTGTAATTTTATAGCTTGCCCTTTATACTAATTAAGAAATATATATATATATTAGTATATATATATATATATATAAATTATATATATATATATATATTATATATATATATATATATATAATTATATGATATATATAGTATATTATATATATATTATATATATATATATATATATATATATATATATAGTATTAGTATTTATAAATATATATATATATATATATATATATATATATATATATATATATATATATATATAAAAAATATAATATATAATATATATATATATAATTAATATATAACGCATATATATATATATATATATATATATATATATATATATATAGTATATATATATATATAATATATATATATATATATATATATATATATATATATATATATTATATATAATATATTTAAAGAAGGACAAAATAATTAAAATATTTAAATGTATACACTGTCAATCTATTACCACTGTCATATACCGTTCTGATAGCAAAGTGCTAATAAACGTGATGCGTACAATAAAATATACGAGATAACTATTCAATTCACCGAGCAGTACGACAACACTACAATATTAAAAACTTTAAAAAAGAAATAACGGCTATCATAGAATACTAATGAACACGTAAACTGCTTAATGAACTTCTTTTGTGCCTTCTGCACCCAAAAAAAAATTAATAAATGACAACAACAAAAATGAGATACAGCAATATTGGTAATAAACGCTATCCTGTCGACTGTCCAGATATCCCGGATGTAAGGCACCCACTTTATTAATGTCAGGTTATAATTGACAATATTGTCTACTTACACTATCCAGCTATATGATCAATCAATGGCCAGGCCCCCAAGACAAATACTATCAGATAACACTGGGACTTCGTCCTAAAAAAATAGCGGTAATCTCAGAGCCACATTGGAGAAGTCAATGACCTGTAACATCTCAATAATTCTCATTTAATAATTAGACTTACCAACCAAAATACTGTGGTGATGAGTAAAAGCACTAAATCGGAAGTCGTGTTCTTTTTGTACCTGCAGTCGACCAAAGACAGGGGTGTTTACTACCAATATATTACCTGTAGAGCTCTCTTAGACCAAGTGATATAACTCATTGAATAACTCCAAATATTTAAACAAATTAAATAAATAAATAAATAAATAATACTCGGTATAGATTAACAGACGTGGATAAAATAAATATTTTAATAAAATAAACAAATTAATACCTACACTCTTTCAAAAATAAACTCAAGGAAAATATATTTACCAATATATATATATATATATATATATATATATATATATATATATATATATATATATATATATATATATATATATATTATATATATATATATATATTATATATAAATAATATATAAAATATTTAAATATTAAAATAAAAAATATATAGACGAATGGTTTTGAATGAAGAACTTTATGTTTACCCCAAAATAAATTTAAAAATAAGAAAATCGTATTTTGTCTGTTTATTCGTGTGCTACACAAATCAGCTGTTTATAACGACCCCGTTTTCTATTTGATCTTCTGTTGAGGACAGAATATCAAATATGAAAACATTTATATATTTAAAACCCAAATAAATAAATAAACAAATGTAGCACGAAAATAAATTTTAAACTCTTTAAATTTAATAATAAATAATATTATTAAAATAAATTTCAATGTAAATGCTTTATATTTAAGGACTTTACCTGATTACATCAACTGTGTAAAGACTCATGTACGCAAGAAGGCGTCTGCTGTGTATACGGACTTCTCATAGATACGCACATAAAATTTCAACAAAAGATAAACCATTAATATTATTTATCATTAATAAATAATATTAAAATAACCACCCTTGGGTAACATTTAAATAATAAAACCAAAATTGCTTTAAAACACCAATAAATAAATTAAATAATAATATTTACACTGAAACACATCAAATATGAGCTTGCTTTGTACGCACGAAATAACAAACTAACACAACACTTTGCAATAGCTGCAATCATATATCAGGATTACCAACGAGAACACACATCCTATGACCTCAGAACAAAGATGGGAAAAAAGGTGTAAAAAGTACTCTGCAAAAGCTTTTATACGAGCGACTGTATACTTGATTACATTACTATCCAATTACAAACTAGCACAATCAGTACATCAAAACATATATACATCTTTCATCTGAAAACAGAAGTTAATTAGATAGGTACAGATAGAAGGTAAGGCGTGGTTTGTGACCCTGCTAAAGAGAAAGGAAATTAAACTAAATATTTATTCCCATTGAAAAATGAAGTAAAAGAACAACCGTTATTGAGAAACTGAGCTCCTCTCCACAAATAAAATTGATTTATATTTTTAAATTATATATATATATATATATATATATATATATATATATATATATATATATATATATATATATATATATATATATATATATATATATATATATATATATTTATATAGATTTTAAAATACTTATATTATATTATATATATGTATATGTATATATATAGTATATATACTAGTTTATATATATATATATATATATAATATATATATATATATAATATATATATATATAGTATATATATATATATAATACATATACTATTACAATTCGTTTAGCGTAAAACGGCATATACCTAATATAATGAATAAATAATAGATAATAATATAATAATAATAATAATAATAATAATAATAATAATAATAATATATAAGTAATAATAATAATAATAATAATTAATATAATAATAATAATAATATAATAATATAATAATAAGTAATAATAATAATATAATAATAATAAATAATAATGAATGATAAAATATTAAGAGACGCGAGAAACAAAATTCGATTTCTTAAAGTGATGCTTTAATAAATGATTTTGACTCTTGCTCCTCTCAATAAATATATCAAAATTTAATATAGCATTTATATTATATATATATATATATATATATATATATATATATATATATGTACTTATATATATAATATATATATCATAGTATATATATATATATATATATAGGTGAATATATATATA
>JABUQX010082919.1:52500-55000 GCA_015478945.1 Trachelipus rathkii | reverse complement strand
AAATTTGTTTAGAGAGTGTGTAAGAGCAGGAGAGAAAAGTTACTGGAGAGAATGTGTAAAAGTATGAGATTTAACAAGGCGAAAAGCCTTCAATTCCACCTTTTCAAGAACGAGTTGTGTGAGTGGAACCACCTCAGATATCCTACGTCTGCTTTGTGTACTCCATACAAGAACGAACAACGCCCCTACAGAGTAAGAAAACGGGTTGGTGTGAAGAAGTTCCGAAGACACCTCAGAACACCCCAACCTCTTTGAAGCTTGTTTAGCGAGAGTAAAAAATTGATCCTTCCCAGAAAGGTCATGAAAAAAAAGGAAATTACAAGAATATTAAGAAAAGAAGAAGACTTGGGTTGAGTGTTTAGTAGATATTATAGTCGACTAAATAGATGAAGGAACTAAGTTTTTGAGGCATTGAAAACAACCGTATTTTCTCTGCTCCAATTAGAGATGCGAGAAAGATCGGAGACAGTCTCTTTAGCAGTGGTTATTTGATGTTGAGATTTGGATGCCTTTTAGGTGTAATCAATATAGCATAAGATTGGATTAGGTGAATTAAGTGATAAATAAGAGGGCATTGATGAAAAGTAGGAAAAAAAAGTTGGGGGTAGGACTGAACCTTGAGGAACACCACTATTAATAGATTTAAGGGATGAACGGTGGCCGTCTACAAAAGCTATTATGGAACGACCGGAAAGAAAATCAGAGAGACGGTCACAGGAGAAGGATATATACCCAAAAATGAAATTTTATAAAATCAAAAGATTTCTGCCAGTCCTAGCAACGGCTTTTGATTTGCCAATGCGCGGCGACAAAAATAGTCACCACCGCAATGTCAAACAAAAAGAAGACCAAGAATCATAAGAAGAATCACAAAAAAGAACACCAAGAAGAAGAGAAGAAGAGAGAGAGAGAAGAGAAAGAAGAGAAAGAAGGGAGAGAAGAGAAAGAAGGGAGAGAAGAGAAAGAAGAGAGAGAGAAGAAAAAAGAAGAGAAAAAGAGAGGGAGAAAGAAAAGAAAGAGAGAGAAGAGAAAGAAGAGAAAGATGAGAGAGAAGGGAGAGAAGAGAAAGAAGAGATAAAGAGAATCACCAGTAAAGATTCCTTATACGAAAGAGATAAGAAATAAGGTTCGAAGGAATTCAGATGTCTCAAAATTTTCCTGATAAGGTTTGATTCAAAACTACAAAGGACAGTGGCTAAAGCTGTGTGGGACGATAGTTAGATTGATACAGGTTGACTGGGGCTCACCTTCCAGCAGGGAAGGAAGATGGAAGTAGAAAGGGACGAAGCAGCTTGCCAAGTCAGGGTGCAAGCTTCTGGAGCACAAGTTCTAAGAACCACAGACTAATAGGAGGGCATACACAGGACATAGAAGAGAGAGAGAGAGAGAGAGAGAGAGAAGAGAGAGAGAGAGAGGAGAGAGACGAGAGAGAGAGCAGAGAGAGAGAGAGAGAGAGAGAAGGAGAGAGAGAAGAGAGAGAGCTGAAATAAAAATATCTTTTAGAAGAATTACGAGGGGTTGGGAAAATATTTCACCTAAAGAGTTGCCAAGTGATAATTTAGCTAATTACTAATGTCGTATTTTTGCTTCACAAAAAAAAGTTTAATTAAAAATTTTAAAATTGTTAGCAATACCGCTAAGGGTAAATCAAAGTGGGCGTCGTGAGGGGGTTTAAAGCTTGCAGGGGGTAGTCCTAATGGGCAGGGTGGACTGCCCGATTCACTCCATCCACCCCTCTTCCCCTGAAATACCTCTCCTCTCACATCGTAACCACTTGGTTCCAGTATTTCTTCAGTGTTGAATTCTATATTTTAAGAAAAAAAGGCTCCTAATATCCAGTAGTGACTATATATAATATATAATATATATATATATATATATTATATATATATAATATATATATATATATATATATATATATATATATATATATATATATATATATATATATATATATATTTAGTATCATATATATATATATAACCGCGTATCTATATATATATATATATGTACTAGGTATATATGATATATAATTATATATATATATATATATATATAATGTATGTATATATATATAATATATAACTATCATATCGATAAGAATAGGCTGGCCTAAGCTCATCCAGTAGTGGCTATATATACTATTATATATATATATATATGAATATATATATATATATATATAATATATATATTATATAAATTTATATATAATAATATATAATTTAGTACTTATATATATATATAAATAATATTATAACTAATATAGTTATATATTATATATATATATATAATATATAATATTATGAATATATATATAATAATAGTATATATAGTATCTATATGATATATATATATATATATAGTAATATATTATAGAGTATAAATATATATATATATTAAGCTATTATATATAGTTGTATATATATACTAGTATACTATATTACATTATTACGGTATTATTATACTTATATGTAGACGGTAGTAAATACGATTACGT
>JABUQX010082919.1:35000-37500 GCA_015478945.1 Trachelipus rathkii | reverse complement strand
TTAACAAAGTCCCTCACTCAGAAGTAAAGTAACTAACATTGAAACCTAATCTCCCATTTTCCTTATCAAATATCTCGGCCATATCAATGTTAATCTTAAATAACATATGTAATATTTGTCATATACCTAACCTAACAATTGAAACGAATGAGATAACGCTAGCATAACAAGTTTTAAACATCGTAAAGCTACGTATATCGCTAAACTAAGAAATAACATATCCTTACGCCGAATAAACAGCCAACATTAACAAAGTCCACTGGTTAATAGCGGTAAAGTAACTACATTGCACCACAAAACGTAACCTACTCCCTTACAAAGAGCCTAACTATCATACTTACCAAGGTTTGATGCTATATGACACTGATGTTCCAGTTAGGCTTACCCGGTAGGCTTATCATTAGAGTTACTTTCATGTTTATACAAAAGCTTTCACGAATGCGCTCACTCATCAACATTACAATCTTGATCTTTACTATACATAACCGAACAATTTTCAGAGACGAGTCCCACTACATGGAGATCACTCCCAGAGAGACGTATGAAGACCCATTTCAGGGTACCCCGAAGGGGGGTGTAAGCGGATACATAAATTTACTGATTTACTGCTTTAGGGGGTGTAAAAATGCAAATTGTTTTAAGTTATAAACATAAAAAAGAATAAAAAAATTAGTAAAAACAAATATGATTTAAACAAAATAAAATAAAAATAAATAAGTTTTGTTATACAAAATGACTTGAATCAATAGATCAAAATAGATCATGGATGGGTGGGAGGGATGCGGGGGGTGGGTGGTTTGATTTACTGATTTACTGCTTTAGGGAGTGTAAAAACTAACTTTTTTAAGTTATATACATAAAAAGAATAAAAAATTTAGTAGAAACAAAAATGACAAACAAATAAAACAAAAATAAATAAGTTTTGTTTCGCTATAAAAAATGACTTGAATCAATAAATCATGGATTGGGTGGGGAAGGTCGAGCGGGTGGTTTGATTTACTGATTTACTGCTTTAGGGAGTATAAAAACTAAGTTTTTTAAGTTATAAATATAAAAAGAATAAAAATTTAGTAAAAACAAAAATGATTATAAATAAATGAAAACAAAAATATAGTTGTTTTGCTATAAAAATGACTTGAATCAATAGATCAATAAATCATGGACGGGGTGGGTAGGGTAGGGTGGGTGGTTTGATTTACTGCTTTAGGATGTGTAAAAACGCGAATTTTTTAAGTTATAAACATAAAGCACAAAAATTTTGGTAAAAAATATATTTTTAAACAAAATAAAATAAAAATAAATGTTTTGTTATAAAAAATGACTTGAATCAATAGATCATGGGTGGGGTGGGGAGGGGGTTTTGATTTACTGATTTTTTAGGGTAAGTATAAAAATGCAAATTTTTTTAGTTATAAACAAAAAGAATAAAAATTTTAGTAAAAAATATATATTAACAAATAAAATAAAAATAAATAAGTTGTTATACAAAATTACTTGAATCAATAGATCAATAGATCATGGGTGGGGTGGGAAGGGTGGGGTGGATGGTTTGATTTACTGCTTTAGGGTGTGTAAAAATGCAAATTTTTTAAGTTACAAACAAAAAAAATAAATATTTTGGTAAAAAAATATATTTAAAAAAAAAAAAAAAAAAAAATAAATAATAAATATTAATTTAAATTAAAAATAAAAAAAATTAAACACAAGGAATAAATGTAAAATAGAAACTAAATAATAGGACAAAAATATTATTTTAGGTTGACGTTTATAAGAAAACGAGATTTTGAAAATAGAAAAACGGGTTATCTTTGTAAAATACATCAGTGCTCTTCCTCCAGTCCTATTTATCCTTCCTCTTCTGTGTGCTTTCCAAATTTCATCCTTCTACACCAATTTCCAAGATTTTGGGGCTCAGTCCAACACCCTGAGAGCTTAGCGACACGTAACTCGTGTGCCGACGAGTTACCTTATAAGAAAGGTGTATACCACGTTTCGTCCTATGTCAATTTCCAAGGATTTGGGGCACAGCCCCATCCCTCAATGGGCGTAGCGTCATGTTACCTCGTACGAAAGGTGTATACCAAGTTTCATCCTTCTGTCAATTTTCAATGTTTTGGGGCTCGGCACCAACACTGTATGAGCGTAGCGTCATGTTACCTCGGCTGCATCGAGGATACCTTATAAGAAGGATGTACATATACAAGTTTCATCGTTCTACGGTCATTTCCTACTTGAAGGGGCCAGCACCCCCTTCCGGGGATGCACGGCCACACAACCTCGTCTTACAAGAAGGGTGTATAACAAGTTTCATCGTTCTACGGTCATTTCCTACTTAGAGGGGTCCAGCACCCCCCCCGGGGGGGTGCACGACACGTAACTTCGTCTACGATGAGGTTACGTCACCCCTAAACGGGGTACAAAGTTTGAGGGAGATACCGTGCTGTAAACTCCATCCTGTGCTAGGTGCGGGGCGGGACCCAAGACTGTTTCAAGGCTCAAT
>JABUQX010082919.1:20000-25000 GCA_015478945.1 Trachelipus rathkii | reverse complement strand
TATATATATAATATATATATAATATATACTATATATATAATATTATATATATATATATATATTATATATATATATATATATATATATATATATATATATATATATATATATATATATATATATATAAAGTTTTATATTTTTATATATATATATATATATATATTACTCGTAAAAGGTTGGTAGTTTTAAAGTGAATTTTTGAAGTGTTGTATGGAATGTGGTTGGTATTGTAATGAGTAAAAATTTAATTTCATTTGCATACATGTTCTTAGTCAAAATGGACGATTCTTTAATAGGACAATGGGATTTTCTTACATTTTGTTTCAATGTTTAAATAGAAATTTCTTTGCCTATTAAATTTTGGTTACACTAAATCGTAATTTTTTTAATAGTTTTTTAGAATACTTCAATCCTGGATATCAATTTATATTGATGTCGATTTTGATCAGAATAATACACGCAACAGGCAATGCTTGCGTAATAACCTCTACGATTGCTTTCATTGCGAGCGAATTCCCCACTTCAGTGCCATTCTTATTTGTAAGTATTATTGAAATACTTTGATTTGTGTAAAACTTTTATTAATATGCTGTCATCTTTCAGTCTTTAACTCGAGCTGCCATGAATTTGGCTCAAATGTTCGGTCCAGCTCTTGGTGGTGCTCTACACAACGTTGGAGGTTTCAAAATGCCGTTTTTCGTTCTTGGTTCTTTACAGGTTCTCGTGTCGTTCGTGTGTGCTTACTTTCTTCCTAGTTTTAAAGGTAGGCGGTAATTTAATTTGAATAATAAAGGAAAACCATTTGACCAATAGATTTATCAAAAATATTTTCTTAGGAAGAGCGAAAGATTTAAATGAGCCAAAGAAGGGAACATTTGCCGTTTTCAAAATTCCTGGAGTATGGATTTCTTTTATAACCTTCATATTTTCCACTATGAGCAACGGATTCCTTTCAATTACCCTCGAGCCTAGAGTTTTAAGACAGGTAAAATTAGATTTTAAGCGTATGGACAAAATCTTATACAAAGGATCTAATAATACAAATGTTTAATATTTTCGATTTCAGTTTAATATTTCGCCATTTTATGTTGGTCTTCTTTTTGGTCTGAAAGATGGAGCCAACTGTTTTGCTTCTCCAGTTTGGGGATGGCTGTGTGACAAACTTGGCAAAACAAAAGTGTTAATTATTATAGGGTCATTTATGGCAGCTTTATCCTTTATTTTAATAGGACCATTTCCTGGTCTTCCAGTCCAACCGTAAGCAAATTATAATCTACTTCACTGATGTATATATTGTTGGCGTTCACGCAAATCATTAAGTCCAAATATATCATTGTTGAATTAACATCTGCAGGGAGAAATATATATCCTGTTTTTAAACTGGCAAAAGTCAACAGGTTTACAGATTACTGGTGATTATAAGTTGCCCATGTTTATTTTCATTGTCATAGAACAGCATTAAGATTAAAAAATGTTAGTTTTATTACCTCAAAACTAAAATTTGGACCTAATGATTTTTCTTGAACGTCCACAATAGATTTAATATTTACCTTTGACATTTTTTTCAGTACAATGTGGATGATAATTGTAGCATTAATATTGAATGGCTTCGGAGTTGGAGGGCAACAAGTGGCTGGTGTCGTTAGCGCTATGAAAGATACGGTGTAAGTTTTTTCTTTGGAACCTTTATTTGTGATTAGAAATATTAAAATATTATATTAATTATGATTGTTCCAGTGAAGCTGGATTTCCCGATGAACCCGACACACATGCATTCGTAGCCAGTCTTTGGTCTTCATTATCTGGAGGAGGGAGATTTATTTCAAGAGCTGGCTCTGGTGTTCTAGTAGATCATATTGGGTTTAGACCAACAAGTGCAATAGTTACTAGTTTTCATATATTCATTGTAAGTAGATAGAACGGGTATTTAAATTAAATTTTAAATTTTGCATATTTTTATTAAAGCTAAATTTTAAAAATCTCATTTTTATTAATGTCAAATTGCCCTAATTATCATTAAAACAAAGGTTTAGCAAATTAACATAAGATTTAAGGATTACTTTCATGGAAGTTTGATTCTCTTTTAATAGGGTGTATTTAGCTCTTGCTTATTTATTTGTCAAAATTAGGTATTTTCAAAATTTAGCTGGGGAAAATTGAGTAACAAACTTCTGCAAGCTTCATCTAGACAGATCTGTAAGACCGACTTGGTGGTAGCATACATAAAATATGCTGAAACTGTCGGCGTGCAAATATATAAAAGACTTTCAACTTCGCAAATAGCTTCCGTAAAAGTTTATAATTAAATTATAGCCAATAGATAGGCTTGAATTACTTTTTGATAAACTATAAACAAGCAGGTCTTCTATTAATATTGGAGTATTCTGCCTTCCCATAGGGCATGTTCTACATTTCGCTATATTTATAATTTTTATTTTTACTCCTTCACTGATAAACATTTAACTGTTATTAGGCATTTAATTAATGACACGCTTTCCAAATTAGTTTTTATTCTTTATATGCAGCTTGTAGTTACATTAACTTACGTGTGCCTAGTTGAGTTAAAAGATGATAAAAAAGAACGTCCTATTAAAAGACGAAGCATGCAGATACATGTTGACACAATGTCACCAACGGAGCCTTTGGGATCAAAATCTGTGAGTATTTAGTATCGAAATTAAATGATTCAAATCGCCAGACTCTTAAGAAGTCTCCGCCCAATTTTGCTTGATAAAAAAAATCATTATTTACACACAAAACATAGCAAAGTAGATACTTTGTTCTAGAAATATTAATCGTAACTTTTGTTTTTCAGGCGTCAGTATCAATACCGGTTATGAGAGAAGATTTAGAGGGTTCTTTTATGATTGGATCTTCAACTTCTCACATATCCAAAAAAGTATGAAGTATAGTTGTAACAATTTGTTTGTATTTAAATTTTATTGTATATTTACTCTTCAAAATTTTGTAAATAGCAAAATAAATCTATTTGAAAATGAAATATTTATCCAAGTTTAAAGAATTTAAATAATGTAAATTTTCAATTTTAAACAAAGGCAGTAGTAATTCTACTCGAGAAAGATTTTCCTCTTAAGCATCGTGAAATTGAAAAAAAATTCAAAGTAAAGAGGAAAGTTAAAACTAAATATAATAACAATAAAAAAAAACTTATACAATTTAAAATTACTACCACCAGAAAATTAAAGGGTTAAAATAAACAAATTTTAGAAAATATTTACTTGAACATTTTGCAACTAATTCACAAATTGAAAGATACATGTAAATGTAGGCCCCTTTATACAAATATAGGGCTATTTTTATATTTCTAATAGTACACGATTGTTAGTTTCTTTGGCCTCTTTGTAGGATAAACTATATACTAGCAACAAAGCCTTAATGTAAAGTCTTAATTTTAAATTATGGTGCAAACTATTGTTCAAAAGCCGTGCAAAAGTTTAACAGATCTTGTAAACGTGAAAAATTCTAAACTAATTTGCAAAGTCTTATTTGAAATTTTATCCCTCCAAAGGTTTGTAATTAAAGGAAATCGGAAAAAAAAAGGAAAGCAAAAGAATACTAAATTGAACATGCACATGCAAATGAACGAGGGAATGATTCTATAGCGACATTATCACTTCACATAGACGACTAGTAATCATTTATAGATTATCTTAGTGCCCAAATTTTAAAAGGCTTATTTTGATTCGTATAACAAACTAAAACTAGAAAAGTAGACTTTGATTTTATAAGCAACAACAGACATATAAGGGTAGTCAAATCTTTGACAAAATTGAAGACTACCTCATTGTACTTTACAATCATAGAAAACTGACAGTGGTATTAGGCACCTTTGTAATTTTTAACGCCCTATACCATCAAAAGTTAAAGGAAAATGAATAGATTTTAGATAAGATTTAAGGTCTATACTTGAAAGTTATATAAAAACCCTATTAGATTTACATTTTAAAAAATTTACACCAATATTTTGCTAATCAAGAGGCCCCTAGATTTATTTATGTAAAATATTTAATTGATGAAACTATGACTACAGAACACTAATCAGCAGTTATCTACTCATTAAAGTATCTGAACCCCATCCCCTCCCTACTCTACAAGATGTGAACTTTCGAGGTGAGGGTATACAAATATGATTGTGCAGGTGTTAGAATGTAAACTCCGTAACATAAATCCTATGCCAAAATATAAGCAAATTAAAAAATTAATTCGTATTAAAATTAAACTAATGGATCAAAGTTTTAAGTATATGAAAATGCACATTTACGACATTAATAATATACGGTAGGTATAAAAAAGTGTTTGAACTACTTAGGAGTTTTAAGGTTGAACACACTTGGCAGGAAGTAAAACGCACTATGGTAAAATATTGAAGTTCCTATGAGAAATTTAGGGACTTATCGCGGAAAGGGTACGACACCGGGTTGGCATTCTAAACTCTTGAGAACAAAAGCACACAATTATTTCTCTCTAATTTTTTGTAATATTTTAAGATTGAAAAGATATAAAGAGCACTAACATGTGAGATGCACGGTGTCCTTAATAGAAACCTTATATTGCTTTTATAAGTATTTTTTTGTGACCTACTCTTCGCTAATAAGAGCACACGACTCTGACGATAACCCTCCTGCCATTCCCAAAACGTACATTCAAGCTTTCATTCTGCATTAACAAACCGTTCCAACCCTTAACCTAGTTCAAATCTATACCAAACCCGAAAATTTAACTCCTTCAAATATTCTCAAATACCCAGTATGGCCTCTGAAATGAAAGCTAAACTGATTTATCTTTACCTCATCCCTGGTTCTTCTGCCGGTATCCATCTTTGGTTGTTCCCGATCAAGATATAGTTGTTTTTGTAGAATGCCACCGTTCATTCTTTAAATATCTCTCTAGATTTTGTAGAATGCCACCGTTCATACTTTAAATCTCTCTATAGTTTTTGTAGAATACCACCGTTCATTCTTTAAATCTCTCTAGTTTTT
>JABUQX010082919.1:0-5000 GCA_015478945.1 Trachelipus rathkii | reverse complement strand
TTTTTACGCATACTCTACTGGTAGGTCTTGAATATTCTTTATACCTTTATTTTCCTCTGCTTTATTTTCCTTACATACTTTCAAACACTATGTATCAAGATATGCTAGTCTGTGATTTGAATACGCAAAATTTTAGCCTTCTAAAACTCTGTTGTAAATCATGTAGTCTCTTGGTCTTTCTTACCTTTCAGTAAGTTCAGATCAACTATTAAATTGATAAATTTGAAAATAGTTTTTCGTCTTAATGAATGACAAATCTAACCCACTTTTGTAGAGTCAGCAAATGAAGGACGTTATATCACAGTCCAAGCTTTTCATTACAGTACTTTCACTGAAAAATTTATCTTTATTTTTATTTTTAAAAATCATCAACATAAAGCAGTTTCACGAACATGAAAATTCAAAACCAAAAAGAATAGGGTAGGGTCTTCTAAAAAATTATACTTCTAATAATGCGCAAAGACATTCTACAACTTCCACTCATGGATTATTTTCACTTGTTAAAAGAAGTTTATTATACTAAGTAGCTGAGCTCTTTGATGAAAGCTTGTTAATCAAAACTAGGCCTAATGCTTCTGAATATTTTACAGTAGAAAGAAACCATAGGAACTTTTGTACTTTTGCTGGTAATCCAAATATATTTAATATATTTTTTAACATTTCTAATCATTCAATAATAATAATAATAATAATAATAATAATAATAATAATAATAATAATAATAATAATAATAATAATAATAATAATAATAATAATAATTTGAAGGAGTAATGTTAGTAAGTAAACCTTGCCATCAAGTCCAGAGATGTTTGGATATGCAACTTTTACAAACCATTATAAAAAAAAAATTTAAAAAAACATACCTAAAATGACCTTTGTAGAAGAAGATATGAAAAATTGTTGATACTGTAAAAAGACCTACAAGTGCTAGTCCATAGATTCCAGAAGCAAAACGTTGCATATCTGATTTTGAAGATTCAAACAACACTATAGCTCCATAAACAGCAGGCAGTACGAATACCTTAAAAATTAAATTTGAATTAATCACAACATACGCTGTGGAAATTCTTTTTCTCCCGCACACTGGGATATACATATACACTGTATAAATACATATTCTTAGTGTAAAGAATGTGGATATGAGCATAAGAGGGGAGAACCTTTGGCACTCGAGTGCCATGGAAAGTATTCCAATACTCCATAAATACCTAATGGTGGATATATATATATATATATATATATATATATATATATATATATATATATATATATATATATATATATATATATAGTATATATTATAGCAATTATATATATATATAAATAAATATATATATATATATAAAGATATATATATATATATATATATATATATGGTAAAGGTATAGCATAGGACTCCACATATTTTTCTGAAAAAATTCTAAGTCCAAAATCAATATATCGATATGTAGCTATATTATAATAATAATACGAAAAGTATAATGATACAGTTATAATAAGAGTAATAATACGCTAATAATAATATCATATAATAGTAATATAAAAATCTATAGCTATATATAAATATATTTATTTTTGGTTCTATATATATATATATATATATATATATATATATATGTTATATTTATAGAAAGAAGAATAAAAATAGTGAAGATATAGTATATATAGTATATATATATATATATATATATATATATATATATATATATATATATATAAGAAAGAGTATATATATATATATATATATATATGCAGTATATATATACCGGTATATATATATAACCGTATAACAGAAATTAGTGGCATAAAGTGTAATAAATTTTTAATAAAAATTATTTATAAACAAAACAAGAAAAACTTAAACTTTTACCCATAAGTTTTAAAACTTAAACTCTGACCCATAAATTTTAAAACTTAAATTTTGACCCATAAGTTTAAAATTTAAACTTTGACTCATAAGTTTTTAAACCTAAACTTTGACCCATAAGTTTTTAAACTTAAACTTTGACCCATAAGTTTTAAAACTTATTTCAAATTGTTAATCTTGATATATATAAGAGCACAGCAGCAGCATATATATATGTTATATATATATATATATATATATATATATAGTATATATATATATATGTTATATATATATATATATATATATATATATATATATATATATATTTTAATACACATACACACAATCTACATTCCTTTGCAACGCACGGTAGGTCTGTGAGTCCAGAGCCCAGCCATGCCCACTGGATGGCTGGAATATCTTGACTTGGTTCAGACTGAGGCTGGGTTACTATCACCCTGGATAACTGTGCACCTTTCCACTTTGTATGGCCCACTGGTCGGGAAAACATAAAATAGTAACCTTTCCCCGATTGTCGTGGTAAAATAAATAAAAAATAAAGAAAATATAAATATAGGAAAAATCTATAGTAGTTGTTGTTATATATATATATATCTTTAGCATATATATATAGCATATATATATATATATATGAGGAAAATAGTTAGTATATATATCGGTATATATATATATATATACAGTATATATATTGTATGATATGATTCTGTCATTGGGTAAAGTGTAAAAAAAAAAAAAACAGAAAGAAAACAGATGGGAAACATTGTGAAAGAGAAGAAAGAAAAAGGAATTTAAAGAAAAATAAAGAACTCTCTCAAACAAATTGTGGATTCAAGAAAGCATGAAATAGTTGAGCTCAGAAAGAATCAAGTATCAAGAAAGAAGAACCTTTTGATAATTAATTAATATTTTCACACTTTTATTTTGAAATTTTGAAACCATAAAAAATTCAAATCAATTTAATAATAATTTTAACAAATTATAAAAAGTAATTGTGAAGCAACAGAAGTTTGAAACTATGTTCCTTTAAAGATAAGATCATAATAAATGACAAAAAAGGCTCCTTCTTCTTTAACATTGATAATATTATAGAAGATTGTGTGACCCTGACATTTGAATAATCTAGTCTCAAAAGTTGACTCTGGAGATGGCTGCTTGGAGATGGGAACACTTAACAGTTTTTTGTATCTTCCCATGTACATGTGTAGATTCACATGTGATAATGGTGATAGTGATAATGTTAAAGAGAATAATAATAGTTAAAATAATAATAAAGGTAAATTATAGTAAATAGTGATGAACAATAGTGATATAGCTATATATAATGAATTTTGTGTGAAATACTGTATAGTGTATAGATTAATAATAATAATAATAATAATAATAATAATAATAATAATAATAATAATAATAATAATAATAATAATAATAATAATAATAATAATAATAATAATATATATATATATTTTGTACATGTATTATTATATGTATATTGAATAGAGAAGAAGATAATAATATAGTATATATTTTACATATATATATATATATATATATATATATATATATATATATATATATATATATATATATATATATATATATATATATATATATATATACCGTAGCTATATACTTACTCTAATCACCTGATAGCTCAGTAGTAGAGTAAGCCCACCTCAAACTGGAAAGCTTTGAGGGCCCCAGGTACGCAACCGGCTGCGGGATATTGCGGAGCCATTCTCTCCCAGGGTTGTCGGTATTATCCAGAATTTTGGGTCATGATATTGTCATTTCAATAATTGTTCAAACGATGTTAAACTTATGTGGTAAAGAGTCTCTTTATCATAATATATATTTTTTGAGCGTATCAGAAAACCTGCCGAATAATGCGTAGCTTATTCTTTTGAGGTAAAAATAAATATCTATATAGATATATAGCATATATATATGTTATATATATATAAGGTTGTTATATATATATATATATATATAGTTATTATATATATATATATATATATATATATATATATATATATATATATATATATATATATATATATATATATATATAAAAACCATATATATTAAATAATTTTTATAAAATATATTTTTTTAATTATTTACATATACTTTTACTATATAATTAAATATTTAGGGTATGTGTTGGATGAGAAGGGAACGGATGATGCAGAGTGTAGTAGGAAAGTTGTGAATGGCAGGAAGGTGGCTGGTGCAATTAAATCGTGGGTGGATGTAAAGGGACTAAGTCTTGAGTGTGCTAGGGTCTTACATGAGGGTATGTTGTTACCTGTGTTATTGTATGGTAGTGAGACTATGGTCTGGAATAAGAAGTATAGATCTAAAGTTCAATGTGTTCAGATGGACAATCTTAGGGGCATTTGTGAGGAGAATTGATAGAGAGGAATGAACGTATTAGAGAGTTGTGTGGTGTGAAGAAAGGGGTAAATGAGAGAATAAATTAAAGTATGTTGAGATGGTTTGGTCATGTGGAAAGGATGAATGATAGTCGGTTGTTTAGGCGGATGTATAGTGGTGAGTGTGTTGGGAACCCACCGGCTAGGAGACCGAAGAGAAAGTGGATTGAGTCTGTAGGAAACTAATGTCTGAAGGAGAGAAATGTGAGTTTGGCAGAGCTTAGCGTGAATAAAGGTGCATGATAGAGAGAATGGCGGGGTTTTGTATGGGGGGCATGGTTGTGGGCCCATCTGGGCCAGGGGATGAACCCCTACATTGATGATTTACCATATGAGGGTCCGTCGCTGTCCCATGATGCTCTAGGGTGGATTTTCTGTCTGTGACGAGCTCTCACCAATTAATGATGGTAGAGAGGGGGCGGTAAGGCTGGCTTTCTTTCACGTTTGTCATGTTCTCTCCTACTGCTTTTTCTTTTCCGATGCTTGTAACGCACTACCACAATTTTGTGGCAAAGAAGAAAGATGAAGAAAGAAAGAAAGAAAAATATATATATATATATATATATATATATATATATATATATATATATATATATATAGGTGGTAAATCAAATGTATATATATATATATATATATATATATATATATATCTATACATATATATATATATATATATATATATATATATATATATATTG